>JAXGGA010004816.1:0-84126 GCA_038373865.1 Uloborus plumipes
TTGCATTTAGAACTAACAAAGGATAATATCCAAAAATCCTTTAAAAAGTCATTCTGAAGCGTAGTATTCATCTGTTTTTCCATCCTGCGGTGATTGACGTAAAAAATATGAGGACATAATTTCTCAGTTTTAACTTTCATTTACCAAATAATAAACGTAATAAAAAGGATGATTTAAATTGATTGTAATAAATATACCTTCTCTGCATACTTAACGTGGATCGTGAAAAATATTTTAGTTTGAATTTGTCAAAAACAGGATTCCTAAAGTAGAAAATAAGAAAAATCTCATTTAAAGAGTTCGGTCTCGGTTTGGTAAACACATATTGTTTTTTAATATTGATTCTGTCAGTTAAAAATTTATATTATGAGTCAGTGTGGAACTTGGTACCTTATATTTCGATGTTTAATCTTAAAAAATCAACTAAATTACAAAATAGTCGTATACTCTTGGAGAGTAATGCAATATTCGCGTGTTGATAAGATGTCCTAAAGTCTGTAAATATCTTTTTTCACTGAACGAGTCTCAATTCTCTGGTATATATTATGTATACCAATTTCGGATCTCGAGAAAACGGCTCCTAACGATTTTATGTGATAAAATAACTTAGTATTTCGATAAACGTTGGGTTTGTTGACGTTAAAGATACCCCACCCCCCCCCCCCCGTTCCCCGACGCTCGTCCCCTTCTGTAAAAAACGCCGAGGTTTTCACGCAGTAAAGGAAATCACGCTGTGTGTTTTGGTGCCTTCATTGGAAAAGTTTGACCGAGCTTTACTTTTGCCATTTTCTTTATGATTCTCTGTATTGTTACCTGTTTAATAGGCAACCACGTTATGTATTATAACAATGGTGTGAGTGTGTTCATATTTAATCACATCCAGCCTGCCACGCGTAAACATTAGAGTGAGAGAGAGATTGTGTGATATGTGTGCACAAACGGGGGGCGGGGGTCTTTGGCGTAAACACGTTATGAGAACGTGTTATGGTGTTTTCGCATAAAATTAAAAGAGATCGATCAAAATAAAGTTAAAATTGGGTATGGGCCGCGCTAGTCCGATCGGTAGGTCGTCGGACTCGTTACCGGAGGGTCCCGGGCAGATCATATAGAGGGAGCCGAGCGGACAAAGATCCACCGTCTTGATTAATGGGGGCTGGGGGACGTTAAAAATGTTCGTGGTCACAAAATCCTCCAAGTGAAACGATACCTCTGGGGGGTGCTGGGCCAGGGTTTGCTCGGCTCTTGGGCCTTGTTCAAAAATGAACATAGCGCTCTTCAGGGCCCCATCCCGGGTAAACCACGAGTTGTGGTATGTACGGGGGGAACCCTGAAGTGTGAAGTGAAGTGAAAGTCAAAACCAACTGGAACCAAATGCGTCTGGAGAAGAGGGACTCTGCATCCATTCTCATCACCCTCTCCCGCGCCTTCGGCGCCAAATGAAATGAAATTGGGTGTGATTTTGCGGTGAGCATGGATTAAATAAGGTTGTGTTTTCTAAAACAAATTACAGCTGTTTTAAATGCGTAATTGCAACCAAAGAGTTAAAAATGCTTTTCAAGTTTATCTAAATAGTACTTTGCACTTTAGAAAAAACACGAATTTACAAACCTCTTTTTTTTTTAACCGAGCGGGCTCCGTCCCCAGATACTTAATATTAATTAAAAGGTATTTTTACCTTGGTGTCGTGTATAATTTTTTTGTGTCTGACGCAAACTGTTCATATTGGACGTAAAATGTTGCTTCTTATAGTAAATAAATTCCAATGATTATAATTATTAACATTAAACATGTAAATAAGCTAAACTTTCATTAAAAGATCACATGACTTATTTTTTTACACTTTTTCATGATTTTGATCAAACTTTAAATGTCTCCTATTTCCTGTTGATATCGGAGTACGAATACATGTCCTGTAATTTGCATAAAATTGTTTTCTCAGTTCTTGGCCATTTAAAGCTTCCTTTACAGCGATGCATGACGACTCACTTCAATCCGATGTCATTTTTTGATGTTTGATTTTCTCTCTCGCTCTTTTTTTTTTTTTTTTTGAGACACGTTCGGGATAAAGGTGGGAATCATACTTGAATGCAAACCAGTCACTGACGTTTACTGTTAGGGCACTTTACGGCGTTTGAGTCTTAGGGGTGACTGTAACAAAACGTGTTAAGGGTGTAAAAACTTACATATCTTTGAAAGACCAACAGTTGATTTTCCAACAGTACTTGAATTTATTTTTATGCAAACTGGTATTTGGAGAACATAAAGTAAATATACTCATTTCTAAATTTGACCGATTTTAACTCATTGCAGTCAAAAAATGTTCTTTTAAATCTTAAAAAATGAGGAAATTATGATTGTAGAATCCATAATAATTAAAAGATGAAAACTTTGTTCAAAAAATTTATTATGCATTTTTGACCGCTGAGTTATATATTTTCTAATATCAACTACAGTATCACAAGATTCTAAGATAATTTTCTTGATTATAGGAGTTTATTATTTTTTATTAATTTTGTGAATTGGTTTTGGAGTCTACAAATCGTTACGAGCTCTACATTTGTCAGTAAAATAGTTGGTTTCAACACATCTTCTTGAAGCAAAAAAAAAAAAAAACTTTACTTTCGGCTTTCCCAGATTATGTTTTGATTCTACTTGTGCTACTTGTGCTTTTTGAATACCAAATTGGAATTGACTTACAGTGGCATACAAATGAATGAAAAGTGTCAGATCTCAGCCTTGGTCTGGATTATACTCGAAAACCTTTGGCTTTAACCATGATGTCAATTCCTAAATAATAAAAAAGTTAAATCGTGGTTTTTAAACAGTGGGGCGCAACTAGAATCTGGTCCCTCCTCCCCTTCCCTAGTGTTATAATAGTTTTTTAAAGTTAGGAAGCACGTGCTCTACAGTAAGGGTCTCTAAAAGTTTTAAGGCAAGAGTCACACTGAGTGAATTATGTAGTCTCAAGAACCAATACCTAGGTAGCTCATTAATATTTCGCAGTTCATTAATGTTGCTATTGTTGTTTTACGCCTGCTCGGCTGGCAATTTGGGGTGCGCTATTTCACGATTCCAAATGTCGACTGTCACAGTACTCACATACTATAAGGACCCGTTATTAGGGTAGGCAACCATTCACAACGTAAAAAAATATTCCCAAAAAGAGAGGACAGGAGAGAGAAAGTACTTCCATGCCCGAGCCGAGACTCAAACTCGTGACCTTCCCATCCGGGACAGACTTCTCTGACCACTAGACAAAGTGGCAGGCAGTTGGGTAATGATAATTACCTATAATGATAACTCTTGCAAAGTTATTATCATATTGCAGTTCGTTTGAGATGCGTTGTAATTGGCTTAATGTAAATGTGTTGCAAAATTTTTTTTTTTTTTAAAGATTATACTAAAAAACAAAATTTGCAAGTTTTCTGAGTAAAGTTACAAGTACATACACGTACAGTATTTTTAAAGGAAGTTATTTTTTCATGCATGATTCATTTTAATTTGTAATTAAAGAGTAACATAGTGAGTGTAAGTAAAGAGTTTGTAAGAAATTATGGAGAATCGTAGTTAAACACAAATACAGTTTAACATTGTAACAGTATCAGACGTGAACAACAACAGCAAAAAAAAAAAGCGTACGACACAGAGATTCTAATGAAAACTGTGTTAATAAGTACTTAGATTTCATCGCTGAGATAGAAAATCTTACTTTTATATGAAACTAAATGCATGTAGCTTTAAAATTATTGGATCGGCATAACAGTTTGCGCATTTTAGCGTCGGAAGTAAAACAGCTAATGTACTCCACGGAAATTATTTTACATGTCAGAAGAAATTGAATTTTTACGCATTTTTTCAACGTTACCTGATGGGCATTGTATATTTGAATGGTCATTCATCTTAGTTTATAATATTACTTGATATTTTTGGGAAAAAAGAGTTTCTTTGAGAGTCACTAACTATGGTTTGAAAACGGTCCATATCTTGACCTTAGTTTAACATTTTGTAACTCTTTTTAGATTGCAGTTATCGAATTTCAAATATAAACTTCACAATATAAGCTCTTGACCTTTAAAATTATACCTTGTTTGTTTTAAAATATTAATTTTAAAAATTTGATCTTCTGGTTGTCCTTGTCGGGGAATTGCCCATCTGTTGATAATTGGATTCTTGTCGAGTACAATTGGAGAAAGTTGATTAAAATTTTTGCCATTCATTATTTTAGCAGAAAATCCTAGTTACCTTGATCATACTACTTAATATCCATTGGTTTAGAAACACTTCTAGAATACGTTGATGCTTCTGAAGTTAAAAGTAATATCGTCCGAATAGTGAATGAGCCACTATTCAACTCCTGAGGACATTTCATCTTGCTTATATTCAATTCAAATAATAAAGTTACGCATAAAAATGTTCAATAATGTCGGTATTATTTGTTTTCAATTGATATTAGTGACTTTTAAAAGTGATTCCATTGTCTCAATATATGTTCACTTTAATTCCTACGATGGGTTAAAATGTTCATAACAAATCTTGAAGAAAATATCATTAACCCTCGTGGGTTCCTTGGGGTCATATGTGACCCCAATGAAATTTCTGTTTAATATATCTTGTTAATCAACCATTTGTTTTTAATGGCGTTTTGTGGCTTTTATTCTTCTAGTTTTCTATTCAAAATAATGCTATTATTGTGTTTTATTTTTCCCGAATTGCATTTCTTGCACACAAGACCCTTGGGTTCACTTCCCCAGAATGCCAAAAAAAGAGGACGTTGCAATTTTGTCCAAGAGAACTGGACAGAAAATGCATCGAAAAATGTCATAAGTGTTTGAAATTCACTTGCAAAAATCATGTTTTTTCAGATCTGTAACAGTTGTAAATAAATCTACAGTTATTGTAAGTTTTTCTCTAAAATTTTAATTTTTAATGCATAAACTAAATTTTACTTTGATTGTGTCTTTTTATTTTTATTTTTTTAGCATTAAAAAGTGTGTGAACTTAAATAATGCATGCAGCATTCAATAATCATAATAAATTAATTAAAGGAAGCATAAACGACCCTTGGGGTCGTTTATGACCCTAAGAGTCTTGAATGTAACTGAAACGGGGGGGGGGACACACGAGGGTTAAACACCTCTTTTATTTTTTATTATTATTATTATTATTTTTTTTTTGCTCAAAAAGTTGCAAATAAGAAAAATGTAGCATTTATTTGTCAATGAATACACATCATTACACTTTTGTAATTACATATTTTTCAAAATTAAAATATTTTAAGTCGTGTTAATAGTGTAGCTTAGCATAGTTGAAAATTGCTAAATTTACGGTCATTTTCCCCTACCTGACCATATGAACCCCCTAACTATAAGAACTTATTGCCCCAAAAATACAGAAAAGGGGGAAGGTTTTGCTGAATATCATTCAAGTATAAGATCAGCCGTACTGTAATGTTGTGTTGTACAGTGATAATTGCAAAAAAAAAGTAAGTTTGTTAGAGTTAGACTTATGTTTTAGGTTTTAGTTTGTTTATAAATCGTTAACAATCTGTAAAAATGCTTTTAAAATGTATTGCGAATCCTTAATAAAACGACAGTATTATTATTTTTTTTTCTTAAATCTTTTTAGTTTTTACACACACGATCGTTCATTTTCAACAAACGATCACAATACTTTTACTGTCAGTATATATACCCATAATAGCAGTTTAATACTTGTTAGGAGCAAGACTATGTTGATCTATATTTCATTTTCTTCTTTTTTTTCGATTAATATCCAGATTTATTTTTTGAGACAATATAAAGTACCCTAGCAGCATCATCATCTCATCGGCCGATGATCGGCCATTCATCGAAACCCGATGACATTCTCATCGGCCGATGATCCAATAGGTCTCATCGGCCGAGCAGAATCCGAGCAGCAAAATCCGATGAGAATACGATGAGATTTGGAGCAGTTTACGAGCAGAACGGTCCCGTGCCGAGGAATTTCATCGGGAAACTTGATCGGAAGGATATCGTTTTCCGATGGAATATAGCTCATCTTATTTTCATCGGGAAAGTTGATCGGAAGGATATCGCTTTCCGATGAAAAGTAGCTCATCGAAAACCGTGCTCGGATACTGATCGGAACGATGTCATCGTGCGTTACAGGATCAGTTTACGAGGAGTTTGTTGATCGGCTGAGCAAAATGCGATGAGTTGATGCTACTTGGGTATTCTATCCTTTTTCATTTCTTACGGAAGGAAAAAATACAAGTTTTAATAATGAAACTGTACACATTTCGTACAATTTGCGTCTCAAATTTCTACTGCGATTTTCATTAGAGCCTATTATATCGTTGTCAATACATTTTTGTGCTTATCTGAACAATAAATTAATTTCAAAACTACTTCAAAACAGTCGAAAATAAACATCAAAAATAATGATTTGGAGCAATATCTTGTGCTGACTTAATTTTTTCTTCTAAGCTTTAATTTGAAAAATTTCAAAAATATTTCTTCAGGAATATTATTAAATACATTATTTTTTTCAACTATCCTATGAAGAAAAAAAACTAAATAAATTCAGTATTTTTACAACAGTTATATCTCTTCCATCTCCTTTCAAACTTTATATACACATCATCTACAATCTACTTTCACTTTACTAAATGAGCCTGAAAGACGAAAAAGTAATAAATATATTTCATGGTGAAAAGAAGCTAATATAATCGATTTTTACTGATTCAATGAGCTTTGCACATCGTGTCAAAGACCATTAGCTTCTGAAAATGATAACCTTTACATTAACTGCTAAAAATATGACACTTAGAACGAATATAGAATTGCCATTCCTAGTCAAGCATAACAACAGGTTTTTCTAGTACTGCTCGCGAAAAATTATTAGGTCATTCGAATTTTCCAGTGTCAGCTCATCATATTGAATTTCAATTATAGTTAATTACTTTGTCAATATTTTAGAAGGTAATTCAATAAGGGATTCTTCTATTTTAATATTTTTGAAATGACGCTTCGAAGTAAAATACCCCGGGAAAAAAAAGTAACGAGCTGGAAAATGATTTTTGTACTTAAGTATTTATGATAGAATTCAACTTCACTGATACTCTTTATTGAAACACATTTTCTCAGCAGAGCCGTCTTAATTTTAGACTGGGTATAAAACGATGTGAAAATAAAAGTTAAAAACAGATTCAGATGTTGCACGTTTTTTTATAACATACGATTCAAAACTCATTCAAAAATACAGGACTAATTTTCTAACCAAAAAAATAATGCAGTAGAAATTTAAGTAACTAAAATGGTTTTAAAAAATTACTAAGAAAGAAAAAACTTAAAATATAAAAGTTATAAGGAAAAGAACAAAAAATGATTTTTTCCCCAGTTTTAAAGTAAGGATAAATATACGGAAAAATAATACTCATACTTTTGGTTTCAAGCACGATGCATACTTCTTTATCCAGTTGAACAGCACTGCTAAAAATGAACTGTTGTTCATTTTTAGCTGAACTACAGTAAAATACTGGTAGTCGAGGTTCCAATTTAAATCTGTAAAAGGCACAGTAATAGACTGCAAAACTAGCGATTTCAAGGTTTCTTGCATTAAAGTTAACAATTTTACAGTATATTGCTGTAAAATTTAGCTGTATTTTGCTATAAAAACAACAGTATAATACTTGCAGCTAAGGTTCCAGTTGAAAAATGTAAAATGCACGGTAATAAACTGTTGAATTGGCAGTTTTACAGTATACTTCTGTAAAATTAGCTATTTTACAGTTTAGTACTGTAAAAGTAGCAATTTTATATTTTAGTACTGTAAAATTAGCAGTTTTTACAGTTTATTACTATAAAATTAGCTGTAGTATACTGTAAAAACAACATTCACTTTTTACAGTGAGCATGCATCTGGACCATTCGGTACCGCAACTAATTCAGACAAAAATAAATCCAAATTAACATAAATATGACTCTATAAGTACTGGATGAGCTAGAAATGTCAAGAAGAAAATTAATCGCAGTATAATTCGCATTTTTTCATTCCGTGTATAGACACACCATTTGCAACTCGATCGACGACGGTATAGTAAGCCACCAAATAGATGTTTTAACGTCTCCGGGCTATCAATGTAAGAATAAATCTTTTAATGTATCGGCAAACCAAGATAAGTGGTTTGGAATGAAATTTTCAAAAAACGCAATTGAAACATTGATTAAGCAAGTAAAAATGATACTAAATAATATTTGTTTCTTTTGAAAAAGGCTGCTTGCAGACATAGTACGATGTCTCTATTTATCATCAAGTTTTTCATGTGCCACCATCAAGGCGTAGATGTTAATGACACTCGAGCAGGTTTGACACTCAGTTTAATACCAGATGGAGATACTGTCTGATTTTCTTAGGTAAAACCTTACGCGTATTTACGTATGAGTCAGGTATTCTCTGATCTTACCAAAACATGGAGTGTTATGTAAGATAACAATAAGGGGAAGAATACTAAAAAGCATTTTGAGCCGTAATAAAACAACGTAGAACGATGCTAATTTCAAATACATAGTTTAGTTGAATATATCAACTTTTCAGCCGTGTTTTTTTTTTTTTTTCCAAGAGTTAAAAATATTTCGAAGAATGACCTTTAGAAACTATTGCGATAATCCTTTAATTAGACAAAATCAAAAAGAGTAAGATTAGATTTCATTTCGCATCAAAATAAAAACTAAAATTGCTTCAAATTCATTGATTTGACGGAAAACATTTATGTCTCATTTTAAAATTTTATTTTATTTCTGTTTGTCATTCTAAGATGTTTTGGTATTGGATTGTCATGTACGTCCTGTTACATTTATTAAAACTTCCATCCTAGTTAAATGCAGCATAACGATCCCAAGTGTAAATCCATCCATTTTACCAAAACTAAGCGTACCGTATTATTTCGAAAATTTTGAGCACATTTTAAAAACTCGCGTGTCTACTTAAGTCACTTGAAAAGTAACATTACAATTTTTAAATGCATTTAAATATTCCTTAGCTTTTAAATTCTTTATGTTATATCTACCATTAGTATATTTTTTAGAACTCTTTATTTGCTGGTGTAAGTACTTAGAAAATAATAATTAGCCATTTTGGAAAAGTAAATTGCAAGGAACTAGTACTTTTCTTCATCAGTTACACGATTTTATTACAGCTCCATTATGCTAGTTTGTATTGCAATCACTTTTCCTCTTAGCTTTTTAAATTGGAAACGCTTTTCAAAATGATTGCTTCACATTATCCAATAACCTAGTAAAATGATGTACTTTTCTCGCTTTGATCATAATAAATTGTTCTCGAGGGTGCAAGAAGATCCTCTTAAATTGATTTGATATAGACACTTGCGACATTTGCCTAGGCATGTTAACGTTTATTGATTATCGAGAAACTCATAAAAATTGTCTCTTCCTAACCACAAGCAGCAGTCTTAACTTCGATAATGTGTATTCAGCAGTTGCTATGCGCCACTTTGACCTTTGCAGCAATTTATAACAGGCTACAGTATTAAAGACAACAAAAACCGTATGGTGTAAATCAGTTAGTTTACTATTTTTCATAGGTTTAATATAGTAAAAACAGCAGAAATATTTGAAGCAATTTGTTTTGTAAATTGAATGGCATGGCGCGTGAAACTCAGAAACATTAAAATTTTGGGTACGTCCTTTAAATTTTTTTTAAGTAGTTACTTAATTTATGATAATTAGTTTTAATAAATCTTAGTTAAAAAATCATGAATGTGTTATCCAGCACAAAAACCCTCATAACGTTTAAATTTCAACGTTTTGGAATTTTCTGCCTTCAATTATTATATATGTTTACTTTGATTTCAGTAGGAATTAAAGCAAAGTTGCAAAACATTATGATGCATTCTTATTTCTTATCAAAAAAGCTTTCTTGCCACAAAAGTTCTTAATTGTTTCTTTTCTATGCTTTATTAGAAAAAAAATTACAATTAATTGATAAAAATTTGGTTAACTGCAATATTTCAGTTATAATTTAGTTAATGTTAGTATGATATCTTCTCTAAACTGTTAAGCTTCACTAGTTGCGATAATTATCCTTAATGGTAGTTACGCTCATAAAACAGAAATGAGTTTTTATAAATCCTTTGACATGCAATACATTTCTTTCGCAAAGCCCCTAAGTTATTTTCAACATATTACATGACTAAAACATGGTTAGGAAAAGCTTTTTTCCCCGACACTAAGTCTAAGAAAATTCTTAAAGTTTAGTTTTAAAGCATCAGTTTTAGAGGAATGGGGAAAAAAACAACGTCTGAGAGATATTATCTCACCTTAAAGATATTAAGGACATTTTTTTAAACTGTCTGCAAAAAGGACTACATCCATAAATAAGACATTCAATAAATTTTCCTAACCGAAAAATGCGATCTTTACGAGTTGTGAATGAATGAACATTCTCCATCGATATAGGAAAGGGAAGCATTCATCAAAAAACGCTTAATAATTTTTGTCGAATTGAAAGGAATTCTATGCAGCAATAGAAATTCTGAAAACTCCTTAATCTCATGGAAAAGCTCTTAGAAATGGGAAAGTGGGGTAGAAAAGACTCTCACATAATTTCAAACTCTCGAGAAAGAGCACAGGTTATGTATACAGTTCCGGTATATATATATATATATATATATATATATATATATATATATATATATATATATATATATATATATATATATATATATATATATATATATATATATATATATATATATATATATATATGTATGTATGTATAAGTATATATATATCTTAATATATAAAAATTACGTGTCCCTGTATTTGTGGCCAATGGACTCCTCATCCAAAAGTGACATATCATCCAAAATTCTGTTTCAAGAGCTTAAAAATAACACATAGGAAAAGACTCAAGCTCTTAAGAAGAAGCGATAAGAAGATAATTATTTTTTGTTAAAAACGAAACTTAATTTTTTGCAATTTTTTGAGCTTTTACGGATGCGCACACAAAAACTAAAGTTCAAAAATATCTAAAAAAGCGTTTTTTCATCAGAACATGAGTACAATAGCTCCTGTAAATTTTAATAGAACAAATTGACGTCAACTTTTAAGGGCTATGACTTTTTATTCTTTGATTTCACATTGAATGACGTACACATTTTTGATCTGCAATATTCTCTTGAAACTGTTTTGTCTCAAAAATAAAAATAACGTTTTTCATTTTAAAAAAGTCTGTTCTTTCCAATGACGTAAAGAAAATTGAAATTCAAGTTGACCCTTTTGAGATATTGTCCTTTGAAACTGAGACAAAATTGAGAAAAAAGAAATTTGACTGGAATTTCAACTCGCATAATTCCGCAATTATTTGAGCTATCAAGATGCCACTTGCACACCTTTTGGAAGAACTATCAGGCTACAAACGAGGAAAGAATTAGCTTCAGAAAGTCATTCTCTCAGCAGATACAAGCTGATAACGTATGGTCAAAACTTGCCAAAATATGATTTTTTACCAACTTTGGCAGCAAATTTCAAAAAATCTACAGTGGATGGAGCTTTTGTTACACAAGTAGGCTATTCTACCCTAAACAGTGATCAGAGTCACCAAGTTTGAGCCTGATAATCGTTTTAGGTCGTGAGCAATAAAAGCACAAACTTGACGATTTGGTCATTTTTTTTCAAGACACGAAAAAGAGGCCTTTCTAAAATATTTTTTTTGGCTAAACCATAAGGCTTATGGAGCTCTAATTTGGTATGGTTTCATGCAAGTCTTATACATGTATATACATCAAAAAAAAATTTCATCAAAATCGGAGGGGGTCAAGTGGGGACGCCTCGTACACTTGACGTGGAATGACCCAGAAGTAACGTTATTACGTACAATTAGTACTTATTTTTTGCACAAAAATAATATTTTATTTCTTGCTTTTAACTATCACATCAGGTGTTTGAGTGTATAGTGTGCAAGTAGTGTTTAAGTATATGTGACGTAAAGTGAAATGGTAAAATATTTCTAGTTTGCTGCGCCAACTATCTAGTAATATAATAACTTAGTTCCTAAACATATAGTTGGTTCCTGTCAAAATTTACATAGCTCTTAAGATCAACGAAAATATTATATAAGTAATTTTCAAAATTTGATACCTTTATTGTACAATACATGGTTTTTAAAAAATATTTCTTACTACTATAAAATGGTTATATTTTTGTAATTATCACTTTGTCTATCAAATGAGATCAACTTATGCCCAGTGTAGTCTATATTTATTTTATATTTGCCATGGTTTGATTTTAAATGTTCAGTGTACCTTGTCAAGTGGAAGCGGGGCAAAGTAGATATGGCAAAGTTCTTTCTGTTTTAAATTGACAATATCCATCAAATAATTTTCCCCCTTTTTTGTCAATTTTTAACGCTTCGATATCTTTTGATCAAATTCTTGAAACGTTAATAAGTTAACTTTTCAAAAACAAGTGACACTTTACCAGTAATTCAATAAATATACGCTTTTTATACTCCGAGTGTCGAAAGGGTTATAAAACTGGTTAGTGAGACTGTAGATTGTTAAAGAAGGAACAGACAAGATTTGAACTTAAATAAAAAACTTTCTACCTATAATCATCAATGCCAAAAAGGAGTCATAAGTTTAACTTCAAACTTGATTTAAAAGGAGTTTATATTTTTAAAATCAAATAGTAACTGCAAATACATAAACATGCTGCAAATATGTAAATAACGTGGCTGGATTGAGGGGAAGAGCAGAATGGAACCCGAAATGCAGCAACCTCCTTGTAGTGTGTTCTGTACTGTTTATGGGACAACATATAATCACTCTGCAACTGAAAGCTTTATTTCGCCCATTCATTGCAAAACAAAAATTTTAACTGGTCTGAAAAGAAGAATTTTGCAACGCGCAAAAAAAGCTAAAGAAAATAACTTCCATTTTTGGTTAAATTCACGAAACTTTACGGCTTATGTGCGAACTCAAAACTGCAAAGGATGTCGTTTGAACGATAAATGAAAAGAGAGTTTAAATGAAGCATTTAAAAGGCATTTGAACAAAAATTTTGAGCTTTAGCATTTTCATAAAAATTTTGAAAAATGGAGCACTTTTTCCTATTTTTTTGAAATTCAATCCTTGGTAGGACTCTAAGCAAGTTGTTCAAACTTGGTAATATTTTACATGTATATTGATTTTACTTACACATGCACAGCTTTTTGGTGGGTATTTCAAATTTCATATCTTTCGGTTCAGCCTACTGTCTATATGTTGTGTTCGAATAAGCTCCGATTATCAACATTAGAACTAACTTGCAAAAATTAAGAATTCTCAATTTAATTTTAAAAAACTAAACATTGGCATTGGCAGAAGTTTTACTTTAATGTTCATATAATGGCTTGCAATACTTAAGTTTAGTTTATTAGTTTGTTTGAAATATGTTTTCACGCGAAGAAAACTGATAAAATTAAATACAACACCTTGTAAAATAAAAAAGTTGAATCTATATAAACGTAATGCTCACTGATCTAAGTGTTTAAGTTTTATTTTAATGATTTTACTTTCATTGCATTACATATTTAATGCTTAAAAGTTAAACTATTCTATTTGAGGACTAGTCTGACAAAAACATGAAAACAAATTATATAAGTTACCTGAAAAAATAGTAGTTTTAAAAAGTAATACATTTTACATAACGTTGAGAAGAGGTCTAAGAAATGTAATCCATTGTTTCAAATCGTCGTCCTACTTTGAAAGCCGACGGTTTTATTCTTCCAAAAGAAAAAAATCTGAATTATTGACAAAAAAACAAAAATCTGCGCTTTCAGCTTTTTGGTTCTAGAGAACTTTTAAAATGTCACATTTCTTTTGATGATGGGTCATAAGAAAGCTTCAAGTTGATGGACAGTATCTTTATGTGGAAAAATCCTTCTGATCGTGTGATAAGATATCAAGCCATAAGTGTCAACTTTAGAACTATCATCCTTACTCACATTTTAAGACTTTTCACTCCCACTTTGCATTTGTTTGAGAGTATTTTACAAAAGCTATAAGGAAAATGGTTGTCATGAACGTATCTCTATATATTTGTGAATGTTGTTACGGGTAATAAGTGTGATCTCCTACTTTTTGAGGTGTTCATGACAGAAAAGAAAAAAAAACTGCTTTGAAATACTTTATTTCATAAAAGTGTTACTTGAGCAATGCTAATAGGGCTCTCACTACAGTAAATTGATGTGATGCAACTTAAAATAACTTTGCTTTACTCAATATCATCTTAAACTGTTCAGTTTCGTAGGATTTACAGAGCTTTTTGTTTCCCAGATGCGTCAAATTTCCGAAACTCAAGTATAAGTGGTTTGAAACAGTTGCAAATAATCATTAGAATTAACTTTTTTTGTAGAAACTTGCTTCAATAGTTGTTTTGTCTGCAAAAAAAAAAAAAAAAAAATACAGTTAAAAATATACTGCTTTTTCGACTTCTGGAGTAATGTATAAAGTTAAATAACCTATAGCACTTTCGTACCCGCTTTCTAAAAATAAAAATGAAAAGAAAAAATTACATATAAATCTCGAACATTGGCTATATTTGTAAAATAGTACAGAAATTATGCAATACCAACCATCATTTTTAAAACTTATGTTTACATACATGCATTTGTTTGGCAATTATATTTAAATGCATTGCCAGTCTTTATAAAAGTTGCGAAAAAGTTAAGAAACGCCGCCCTTTTGTTTTTTCTTTGATTGGTATTTTCCCACAGTAGTAAATAATTGAATAAAATTTGTTAGATTCTATTTTCAAAACAAGTGGTGTTTATACAACATTAAGGGTTTATTAATCAACTATTAGTACCGGATCTGGGGAGCAGCGAATCAGAGTCTTTGTCCGGTCAGCAACTTTAGGTGGAGACAAATTTGTTTCATTTCTGTGTGTGTGTGTGTTTTTTTTTTTTTTTTTTTCGTTAAAACTCTATGTAAAAGTTTTGAAGGAAGATGGATAGAGCGGTAGTTTCAAGTGTTTGTACCGGCTCTGAAAAATCGCAGATCCGGCTGTTAAATGTGTTAAGAAAACAGGAGGCTAATGGTGTTATTTTAACGAGCTATGATGGTTAGAATCGTAGGATACCCTAATTATCATAAAAATTATAGTTAATTAAGGGAAATCGTTGTAAATAAAAGCGAAATATATTAACATAAGTTTCATAATATCTTCTTTTTTCAGGGAGGGGGGGGGGTAAGATATAAAATAGTTAAGTAAAGTTGTGTCAAAGACTACCGTATCATTGCAATGTTCTTTGAGAGAATAATGCGTTTTTAATGAAGACTCCAGCTGCCGTGTTCTGTTCACTAAAACACCGAGTATCGCACTGAAATCGTTTAAGGAGTTCGCAAACATATTTTATACAAATTCTGCTGTATATCTGCAAAAGAAATAACCAAGTAAGATATGGATTTTCTTATCCATCATAAGGAATCTGTAGCAGAACAAAGTATCGGGCCCTACTACAAAAAACAGCTACGTATGTTTCGGTGTGGTAAACAAAATAGCTTGAAATGAACCGAGCTGCACTTGTTCTGGGAATCAAATGCTTTGTAACCATATAAAGGTTACAACCGGTGAAGTCACTCACCAAGGACACTTTCGACCAATTGCTACAGCTGATTTGGGCAAAAGACGTTAAACTCTGATGCACACATTTTTTTTTGCGTTGAAAACAGATCTTCGTATATATATGGCATTGTTACTAATTGAAACCTAAGTTACAACCCTAAATCTCCAGTTAACATATGTGTTGGTCCTCCTTCTCGGAGTATCTAGCAGAAATGGAGATCATTTGTATTTAAAATTAGAATCATTTGCATGTGAAATACCAAGCTTTAGTGCTTTGTACAACACCACAGTTTTAAAACAGTACATATTCTTAAATTCCTTCCGATTCTATTGTACAGGAGAAAAATAAAAGGGATAACATAAACCCGATTCAAATCATAATCTTTTTACAAGCGAGAATAATTTACTAGATTGAATTTAAACCGATTGCGCATGGTTATTATTAAAGTGTTTACCATTGATGTGTTTTATTTACCATGGCTGTGTGATGTCTTTGTTTTTATAAACTTGAATATAAAGTGCTATTACCGAAAATTTTGAAAGGAAGTTCCAGACGATCTTTTTAAAATAGACTACAGATTTCATGGAAAACCAGACAGAGAAAAGATATTCTTCCAAAGCAATGAAAACAACAAAATTCTCAGACACATATTTTAAACCTGATCTCACTATTTGCATTTTATCATGAGTAGCGTAAGGTGGGGTAAGATGGGTCAGATTTCACTAAATTTTACCATTGAGGCAGTGAGAAACAACGTGATGTAAGTGCACAAATTTAAAAAATTTAAATAACTGGTGAAAATGGTAGAAGTACCTCCAGTTCTTTTTTTTTTGCGGCACGAAATGAAACTAGTACCCTGGTAGGTGCTGATACAGAGCGTGATTCAGCAAACTTTTTCAATTAAAGGCTATCTACAGTATGATATTTTAACGCGAATTGTTCAAAGCTTAAATTTGTCCACTTACGAGGGTGGTCCCATACGTACGCGGCCTGACTGAAAGATTGCGGTAGTTGTTTGCTAAACACCACTGTATTAGAAATCACGCCATCTATAAAGCATATATTTTAAAGTATTTAAAGTGTTGTTTAGTTTTTGTTTGGTAACCATCAATAGTGAACGTTGTCAGCAACTTTGTGAAAATGGAGAAAATTGGTTATCGGTATGTGATACAATACTTTTGCGCTGTTCAATAACCATGGATGAAACATGGGTCCATCACTTTACACCAGAGACAAAAGAACAAACAAAACAATGGACTGAGAAAGGAGAACAGGCTCCAAAGAAGGCGAAGATCGTTCCATCTGCGGGCAAGGTCATGGCGTCAGTTTTTTGGGATGTGCATGGGATAATTTTTGTTTATTTTCTTGTACAGGGCAAAACTATCAACTGCAAGTATTACGCGAACTTATTGCAACGTGTGTTTGAAAAAATCAAGCAAAAGCGGCATCATTTGGCCAAGAAGAAAGTTTTGTTTCACCAAGACAATGCTCTTGTTCACAAATCCATCATTGCAATGGCAAAATTAATGAATCAAAGTTTCAATTGCTACCTCATGCACCCTATTCGCAAAATTACCCCCTCAGATTATTTTCTGTTCCCAAGCTTGAGAAATTGGTTGAGTGGTCAAATATTTTCTAATAATGACCAAGTGATGTCGGCAGTTGATGGCTATTTTAAGGAGCAAGAGAGTTCGTACTATATAAAAGGTATTGAACTTATTGAACGTCACTGGGAAAAGTGTATATAGCTAAAAGGAGATTATGTTGAAAAATAAATAATTTTTTTTCAAAAATTTTTGTTTTTTCTTTGTTAGGTCGGGTACTTCTGGGACCACCTTCGTATATCCCTTTGCTTTCCATTGCCTTATTTGAAGTTTTATGGCATCAAAGTCGTTGTGTTTTCGAAGTTTAACTTACACTTCATTTTGACAGCAGGTTAATCCTGAACCTAGTTACGAAATTTTAGGAAACATAAAATTTTTAATCAGCAAACAATAATAGAAAACGTTTATCTTATATTACGGCATGCGATGTAATGGGTTATCATGCGAAAATAATGCTAGTTTAAAATACTGAAGGCTCTGTTTATTACAAAAGCTACTGCAACAACCAGGCTCGAAAATATTATACTAAGCAATTAACTTTCATACTCTAAAATAATGCTATGGATGCTGATTAAAAATGTTAACCTAAAATATATTTCGAATGTCAGCCGTTTCCAAAACATCCATATTTTCCTTTTTGGGAAAGAAATAAAAATTCTTAATTCTCGATTTTATTCAAAATTTTATCTGTATTGCCTCATTTTCAACATGTGAGATTTTACTGTTAAATTTAAAGAACATATTTATACTGTCGGCCAGCTTACATCAATGCTGTCGGTTCCAAAAAATATTTTTCGATTAAGCGGGGTATTTGTAAATACGTTTTGGCAAAATTAATTTTTTCTTTATGTTTGTCTCGGAAGTGTATGACTTCTTTAGACCTACGTTTGCGTCCATCACAATCGTCCTTTTGCAGCACTTTTCTTACAGTTTCAGAGAAATTTCCGTGTTGCTAGGAACAAAAATGTCTTTTGCAATGCTTGTAGTAGAAAGTTTAGGATTGTGCTTAGTTCATAAAATATTTTTTCTTTTTTCTCTCTGCGTTAGCTTCTTCGCTCGTTCACATCTTGGTTTTGCAGCAAGACTACCAGTGTCAAGATAGTTTTGAATAACTCTTTGTACACTAGAAAATTATTTTATAATGTTTCTACCAATATCACTAAGAGTTTTACTTTCATCTCTCAACTTTATAATTAGTTGTCTCGTAAATAAAGGAATTTCATTATTGGGGATCATTTTCGTCAAATAAAATAGAAATAACAACTTCCAATCAACGTGCAATTTGCTTTGGGATTCAATGACCTTGAAAATGTAACCCTCTTTGCATCATCAAGTTTAAAGTTTAAAAATTAGATAAATCCCCTGCCTACTTTGCACTATACGCAAACTTTATTGGCTTTGATTTCTGGCCAATTATCTTTTAAAAATTAGTGTGCATAAATTATTAGATATGAAAATATTACAGTTAAACAATTTCAAAGTCCCTTATTGAAACTAAATATTAAAAAATAAAACTTCATGAAACTACCTTTTTCGCACCTTAAATTTGGATCTGATATTACTTTTTCTTGATGTACGCATACTTTATTAGCTAACTGCATATACCCAAGTAGCACAATTCGTTTTTTAAAGGTTGTAAAATGGTTATTAACGTTGTAACAACCGCTTAAAAACGTTTATAAAACGTTTAATGGTTATTTGTGCTACCTGGGTATATATATATATATATATATATATAGCTTTTTACATTTATGGTTTTTAGTTATTAGGTTTAATTGAAATGGAATAAAGTGCAACATCAGAAGCTAAAGTCAATGATGTAGATAATTGTAGTTATTTGTTTAACATTGTTATTTTTAAATTTAAACACACAAGCCAATTGAATAAGTTAACAGTAGTATTAAATGTATGCATGTTTATTTGAAAAAATAATCAACACATACATTGATATAAATCGTCTGAGCATAACTATAACCTTTTTTTTTTTTGGTACAACTTGTTATTCGCAAAACAAAATAGAAAAGATGAAATAAGAAATTTGTTAATCTTGTGTGTTGTAGAGCAACATCTAATGCTTATAAAATGCTCTCTTTCTGTATTTATATTTTTGTGAGAAACTATTTGAAATTAAAAATTAATCTCATCAATGAAAAACATATTACAACTTTTTGGTTTTGAAAAAATAATTGAGTTAACATTAAATAAATTGAAACCTTACCCACATATTACCAACTATTAATTTATTAAATGCATTAATTTACCTATACAGATACTTTATATTTTTTAGGGAATTCGTGACAATTCTTCAGTTTTAAAATACCAGCTAGAACTAAGAGTTATTCTTTAATTGCTTGCAGAAGAAAGTGTTTAGATTCCTTAAAAGTACGCAATTATTTTGCTAACGTAGTAAAAAAAATACATCAAATTATTCCATTGATGACTAACGATCCTTAATGCTAACAATTTTTACTGATATCCAAACAACTTACTTATTTTGAACTATTTGACTGATACTCTGGCTGTCTTTTACAGCTATAATATCCAATAAGTGTTAAAAGCTTTTCGCGGGTTCTTACAATTTTTAGATGTTCAATAGGGTGAGTCGAAAAAATCGATTTTTTTATTTCGAAATCGCATTACCTCTCAAAAGTTGTGGTTTAGTATCCACAACTTGGGAAAAATAAGAAAAAAATTCTAAGTTGACGTCTTCGGTTCGCGCATGAGGCTCAAAGTTGGAAAAAATATGTTAAAAATGGAATTTTTCAAAAAGAAAAAAGAAAAAAAAAAACTGTAACTTTTTATAATGCAAATACTATAAGCTGTAAATATTTTGTGCATTTTTAATCTAAAAAAATATTTTATAGCTTTTACATACGATCTTTAGTTTGCACATCAGCCTTAAATTTGGCTAAAATCGCCTACCATGTCAAATTTCGAAAATATCGATTTTTTTTATTTTGAAATCGCATTACCTCTCAAAAGTTGTGGTTTGGAATCCAAAATTTGGGAAAAATAAATAAGAAATTTAAGTTGACTACTTCGGTTCGCGCATGAGGCTCAAAGTTGGAAAATATATGCTAAAAATGGAAATTTTCAAAAAAATAATTTGAAAAAAAAAAGTAATTTTTTTTCTATCGAAACTGCTTTAAATTGTTAGTAGATAACATAAGTTGAACCCAAAAATTTTTTATAACTTTTAGAAGATACATTCTGTTTGTGCATAAGGCTCAAGATATGAAAAAAAAATGTCAAAAACTGAACCAGAACGCACTATGTCGGCACTGTGCTTGTATATTTTTGTTCTACAGCAGACTTTTCTAGACATTACACATATTCTAGGAGACAGTTCAAAGTCCCTGCAGTCTGCACTCCCTTTGGTTGTCACTTAGTCAGCTAGACCCGCCAAACAAACAGCATCTTTAATTAGCAACTGAAAAAGAATCAAAAAGTGCAGCGTGTTTAGCTTTGGGTGAGTTTTTTTTTTTTTTTTTTTTGTAACTTTATAGCATATTTTTATGCTCAAGTTTTGTTATACTGTTCTCCGTTCTCCGAATAATAAATAATGGAACTCCGGAAAACTTCTAAACGTTTAATTATTTGTCCGTTTTTTGGTGTACCGAAAGGGTTAAGTCAAAGTGTTTTTTAACCACATGTACAGATGTGTTGTTAGCTTGCTTTGAAGAAAAATCGCAATCTGTAAAAGGCGAACCTTTTTCAAGGATTTCAGATTGCATAGCTCATAGAAAAAATTTACTGCAAAGCTTCTATACCAACGGTCAGTCATGTACGTATTGTAAAATTGATAAAGGATTACCATAATACTACACTTTGAGAAAGTCATTTAGTCGTGATAAAGATAAATTGAACTTCAAGACAAAACTCAATCATTTTGTTAATTAAGCGAAGTCTAAACTTTTTGACGTTGCTTCTTTCAAGTGTGCAATGAATTTTTCGTGTTTTTTTGCTAAAAAACCAATTTCTTGTAGATGTACACTATACATCTGTACATTGGTATAGAACGCACATTGGTATTACCACTGTACATTGGTATAGAAGCTTTGCAGAAATTTCTTCTATTTAAGCAGATATGCAATCTGAAATCCTTGAAAAAGGTTCGCCTTTTACAGATTGCGATTTTTCTTCAAAACAAGTTAACAACACATCTGCACATGTGGGTAAAACACTTTGACTTAACCTTTTCGGTGCACCAAAAAACGGACAAACAATTAAATGTTTAGAAGTTTTCCGGGGTTCCATTATTTATTAGTCGGAGAACGGAGAACAGTATAACAAAACTTGAGCATAAAAATATGCTATAAAGTTACAAAAAAAACTCACCTAAAGCTAAACACGCTGTACTTTTTGATCCACTTTCAGTTGCTAATTAAAGATACTGTTTGTTTGGCGGGTCTAGCTGACTAAGTGACAACCAAAGTGAGTGCAGACTGCAGGGACTTCGAACTGTCTCCTAGAATATGTGTAATGTCTAGACAAGTCGGCTGTAGAATAAAAATATACCGGCACAGTGCCGACGTAGTGCGTTCTGGTTCAGTTTTTGACTTTTTTTTTTTTTTTCATATTTTGAGCCTTATGCACAAACAGAATGTATCTTCTGAAAGTTATATGTATATTTTTCGGTTCAAATTATGCTATCTACTAACAATTTAAATCAGATTCGATAGAAAACAATTACTTTTTTTTTTTTTCAAAAATATTTTTTGAAAATTTCCATTTTTAGCATATATTTTCCAACTTTGAGCCTCGTGCGCGAACCGAAGTAGTCAACTTAGATTTCTTATTTATTTTTCCCAAATTTTGGATTCCAAACCACAACTTTTGAGAGGTAATGCGATTTCGAAATAAAAAAAATCGATATTTTCGAAATTTGACATTGTAGGCGATAGTTAGCCCAATTTAAGGCTGATGTGCAAACTAAAGATCGTATGTGAAAGCTATAAAATATTTTTTTAGATTAAAAATGCACAAAATATTTACAGCTTATGGTATTTGCATTATAAAAAGTTACAGTTTTTTTTTTCTTTTTTCTTTTTGAAAATTTCCATTTTTAACATATTTTTTCCAACTTTGAGCCTCATGCGCGAACCGAAGACGTAAACTTAGAATTTTTTTCTTATTTTTCCCAAGTTGTGGATACTAAACCACAACTTTTGAGAGGTAATGCGATTTCGAAATAAAAAAATCGATTTTTTCGACTCACCCTAATGTTCAATCAAAGCTTTTCATTTTTTAATTTTAAGTTATTTGACTACTTTTAGCTGTCTGAGGCAAACTGTACTATGTTTTTAATTGTTAGCTATTATTTCTACCACGCTCATCAATAATTTTTTACTGTTTTAACTATATTGTTTTGTAAAATTAAATGATATAAGTAACAAATTGAATTTAGATAATTATGAATAAATAGTTATTTGATACAAATGTATAGTTATGTAATATTATATAGTTGTATAATGTAAATATCCAGCTGAAATTGAAGTACTATAAGTCTTATTTATAAACATGAAAAATTATGTCCATTATATATTATGTATTTCTTTTAATTAATGAAAAACACACATAAAGTAGAAAACATTGTAGTATGTTAAACTCATTCTTAAAAACAGACAAAATAAAAACAAAGCTAAGCATTTCCTATCGAAAATATTTCTCTGAATGACGATGAAATTTTTCATCTATTTTTGCAGACCGCACATTTTTCCATGTGACAAATCTAGATTTTGCTGGGTCACGTCTTTGTCTTACAAATCTCGTACTTGTATGTTTACCGATCTTTGAAAAAAAAAAAGAATCATATACGGTGTGCAAAATTGAAATCAGCACTATTTTCTGGCGTGCTGCCTACAGTTAAGCGTTGTATATTAGCAAAAGTAATTCAGCGCTAAAACCGTCCTATTGCATTTTTTTTTATTAATTTATTATATTCACGTTTAGAAATACAACTTGCTGTGGCTAAAAGACGAAGACTTTATTGCTTTTTTTTTTTTTGAGCCCACCACTTAGTAAATGTTTTAATTAAACTTTATAGAAATCACCATAACCCAGGTAGCACGAACAACCTTTAAACGTTTTATAAACGTTTTTAAGCGGTTGTTACAACGTTAATAACCATTTTACAACCTTTAAAAACAAATTGTGCTACTTGGAAAGGTATCAAAAGAACAATTAGTTGAATACGTTTTAGAGCAGAAACAGAAGTTAGAAAAAAGTGCAATTACTATCTAAGAAACGTTTTAATAATATTGACGTGTTAAGACAAATGGAAGTAAACTTTTGTTTGCGGGAAAAATTGAAGCTGTTGATTTTGGAGTGAAACCGTGTGGAGTCTAGGAAATTAAAGTTTTTTACTTTCCTACCAAAATTTTAAATTCGCCTCGCTCTAAGTTTTCTCCCGATCATAAAAACAAGCATTATTTAGCGAACTACTAACAAGCAAGGACGAAACGCAAAAACAAAAGAAAATGGCAATAAGAAAGAGCTAGTAATCTCCAATGCAAATAACAATAATAACTAAAGCATATTTTCTAATTCAAAGATAAATAAGGCATATATATGGAATTAAGACTGAGTATTTCATTTTAATCGCAATTTTGTGTGTTATTTACATGTGTTTTATCCAATGTGTATTCAAAACACATTTACTTATTGGTATTTCGAGTTAAAATGTCCTTAGAAATAAACACTTTACTAGATTTTAAAATTTTAAAGTTAAATTTAGTCAGCTTTTCATGCAGCAGCTGCATAAAAAAGTTGAGCAAACTGAATGAAATGATTAATACTCGGAATATTACGCAGGAAAGTTGTACCAAATAATCAAAATTTATCAGAATTAATTTGTAGGAATAGAAGTCAACCCAAAATCTATCACGAAAAATAGATACAACGTATATTTTACTTTAAAAAACATACAATTTTTGTTCTTTTTTGTGTAACTTACTACTGCTTTTATGCAATTAATTTCAGGTGAGCTGCATTAAAAGCTATTGTAGTATCATTAGAATGAATCTTCAATTCAACTTCAGCTGCTCTAAACACTAAGCGATTGTTCAGTATCATTTTTAGAGACTAATTTATCTCCTCTTTTAATGAAATTCTTTTCATCTGACAGATAAGAGGTAAGCACACCTATCGTAACTTACTCATGAAAGTATTCGATAATTTATTATTGCAGCACAGAAGCTATGACTTAATTTTCAAGACTGAAACAATTATCTTCCCCAGATACATTAGTTATTTACTAAAGCAGCTAAAAATCTTTATTTATGCGATTAAAAATGTCTACAACTTTTTTCTCTTCTTGTCAGCAACAGAATAATTCTTTAGAATTATTTTCGATCGTTCTTCTATTTCGGAGTATTCTACATATGTTAATATAATGTTACTTCATTTATAAAAATGATTATTGATTATTAAATGTATTATATAATGTCTAACTATTTTTCAGAGGAACATTTTTTCGCTATTATATTGAGTTTAAGAATGCATTACAGATATTTGTTTTATAACGGTACTATATTAAACTTCATATATTATATGAGAATATATTTACTGAGTGATGACTCAGCACTGCACTGCTTATCGTAACATTTACTTTGGATAAATGCACATTGTATTCTTAGAAGTAATTCATTTGCATGACTATTCAGGTAGTGAAGTAGTTTTCATGCGAGTGTGTACAAGAGTAGCATGAGTTAAACACTATATAAAAGGAAATGAAATATAAGAGATTATACATACATGTATCTAGTGCTAAAACCCATTAGGGTTGAAATTTCTAACAACTTAAGTGCATGAACCTTATAGAGACCAGAGCTTTCCATGCGTAAATAATCTGAATTCTGTGTAATTCGTGAAAATTCGCTTAAAACTCAACAGAAGCACAGGAGCTGGGTTTTCATGTTACCTTGAAAAATGAACCTTGCTAAACCTTCAAATTTTCTCAGACCAACTATATAATTAAACAATATACTCGTTTTCTAAATAATGTATTCAATCGTCATGTAAAAAATACATGCGTATTGTTATTACAAATATAAAATTTTAAACGCTGTAAAAATAGATGTTGTTTTTACAGTATAATACTGCTAATTTTACTGTAATAAACTAAAATTGATAATTTTATAGTAGTAGACTGTAAAATTGCTAGTTTCACAGCGATAAACTGTAAAATAGAGTTTTACAATTTATTACTGTGCTTTTACAGTTTTAAACAGGAACCTCTGCTGTCAGAATTATACTGTAAAAAAACATCTTTTTTTGCAGTGCAGACTTGTTTCATCTACAACGTAAGCACAATTGCTAAAGCACAAAACTCTTCTTTCGAAAGCTAAACTACATTTTTATTGCCAGTTTACCCAAACAATATAGTAAAATAATTATCAAGTGAGTTACTAGAGAACAGTAATATTTTTCTCTTAAGTCCTTTATAATCGCAGCACTTACAAAGGTCTCACACTTTTTACCAGAATCCCACCAGGTTGGAAATCTATTAATTTTCATGCAATAATTTGCACATTGTAGTAAAACTCACAAAAGGTTTTTATGTAAGCAAAAATAGCGGGAATACCACTATTATTTCAATGCATAAAAATATATACCAACTAACATAAACTTATGCCAGTTTCAATATCTTAATTATTTCGTTTATAAGGGCAAAATTGCTGCATATTGCAAGCTGTGTTCATTAGTGAGTGCATAAAAAACGCAATATATGGAGTTCGAAAATGACTCTTTGTTTTTTTGCCATACATGTATGTTTTTAACCAAATATTTTCCAGAAAAAGGTTTTTTCAATTGCAATGAGGTAAAGCTTGCATTTGCGATTTATTTCGTAAAGCATGCTTTTCCCTCTGACGCGCCAATTCAAACAACTTATTGTAAACTTTTCATCAGTTAACGCATCAAAAATAACACAGTATTTGAGAATAAAAACAAGATTTCTGACTTTGTTTTTTAGGTTTATATTTTTATAAACGATCAAATATAGTTGATAAAAATGCTATTTCCAATTGCACGTAGTTAAAGGATTTGCAATATATTTTATGAAGCATGCTTTTTCTTGCCTACCAGGCCCCGGAACTTATTGCAAGGTTTGATTTTAGTGAACGTATCCGTAATACTTTACAACATAATTATGGTTTGGCAATTTGTCAAAGGAGTATATATTTTTTATTATGACCAATATATCTCCCAGAAAAAATATTTTTTCCTAATTGACATCTAGAGAAAGTTTGCATTTACAATTTATTTTGTGAAGCATGCTTTTACGTTCGAAAATTTATTACCAGCTTTGTTTGTTAGTGAACGCATCAAAAACAACATAAAACTGGACAAAATAATTATTATTTGCACTTTGTTTTTAACCTTTGCATTTTTATTTTTGATCAAATATCTTGGAGAAAAACACTATTTTTCAATTGCAACTGTGGCAAAGCATGCATGTGCAAAATATTTTGTAAAGCATGCTTTTCCTCCTTACCTGCCTGGTCCGGTCTTGTAGCAAAAACCCTTTAGCACGTGCGAAACCGATTCCACTTCAGACAGCATCAGAAAGAGAGCATGCAAGCAGCTGGCGCGTCCAAAGATGCTTCCGCCTGTCATTGTGACGTCGCTGTGACGCACTTCCTCCATCTCGCTGAAAAGAATCTTTTTCTGCAGACTGCGTTTTAACTTTTCTCCTTGCTTTCGATTCCTACCTTTTTCCCCAAAGAAAAATAAAAGGGGGGGGGCATTTAATAGGTCTACTGATGCATATATTTTGCTGACTACTTTTTCTTTTGAAAAGGGTTTTTTTTTTTTTTTCTTTTCATTTTGCTCCCGTTTTAAGCTCATTTGGCTTGCTGGAATACTTAGAAGTGCATTTTCGTCTCATGTCATAGCTCCCTGATATTTTATGAACGTGACTCCGCAAACTTAAATATTTCATTCCTAAAGGCATTAAGGATATTTTTTTCTTTGTTATTGACTAGGAAAAGAAGGAAAACGGGATTCAATGCCGATCTTGCGATCAGGTATTCGTAGAAAAGTATATAGTTAGGCTGTAAGTTTTACTAGTTCGAATACAGTGTTTTTAAAAGAAAATTGTGAATTAGTTTTTTCATTTTGAAATAGAAATGAAAAGAAAAGAAGAATTTTTTTTTTCAATTATACACAATAATAAAAACACTATGTAAAGAAAACCACAGTTTTCGTGATCCTGATATTTCAGTTTAAGTAAGTGTACTCATAGTTAGAGCAAAATTTCTGCCATTAACCAGATGAATATCTTTTTTTTTCCCATTTTACGATTCTATATTTAATGAAAAATATTTTTTCAGAACTGGATTTCTTTTTTAAAAAGTCGATCCGTCTCCCAAAATGCTTTATCAAAGTGAAAATTGTGTTACTTAGCAATACATTTATCAATATAGTACATTCGACTAGATGCATTAAAAATCTGGGTTTAGCCTAAATATTTTGAAGCATTGCGGAACTTCTTTATGAAGCTACATTGTTCTTCAGGCATAATGAGAAAAAAAGTTTACCATGCACAGTGAGAAATGTCGGTTGTTTCGACATCATATACTGGAAGTGTCTCAATATATTTTTATGCTATACAGCAAAAACTTATTTTTCAATATATTGAAAAACAGACATTAAACATTCCTTAAGCTCTTTTTGTTTTCAAGAAACCTACAACTAACACAAAAATTCGCCATCAAGACTTGAAACCTAGATTGTTCATGCTCTTTGAAATATTTCTAACATACGCGCTCATTTAGCATAATTAGTCCCTGATTTGCATATTCGTTGCAATATAATATCAATTAATACAGGTATGCCCACAGGTCCGTTGTTAGAATCAATGTCAAGAATCGAAACTTATTTTATGGAACATTCTAAAACAACTGATCATCTTAGCCAAATCGTTAAATAAACTAGGTGCTAAAAACAGATGGACTCTTCCCTTTAATAAAATAATGCATCAATAGCATAAAATAATAGCATTAATGATATTAATAATTCTTAGTTGGTAATTCATTTTTCTCTTTCGAGCTCACCCAATCCAAGAAAATCAATTGAATGTACAAACACAAGGTATTATCACGACTTGCCCGTAACTTTGCTACGGTTTTAAGTTTATTTATATCTCCGCAGATTTCTTTTGATCCTTCGCAATGGTCATGGAATACTCTGAAGAAAATGTTTATACTTGAAAAATAATGATTTATAGTTGTTGGTTTGAACGTACTGTCACGCCCACAACAAGTACAAATGATTAATGTTTAAAAGAAAACTATATATATATATATATATATATATATATATATATATATATAAATTACGTGTCCCTGTGTTTGTGACCAATAGACTCCTCAGCTACTGAACCAATTTTAACCAAATTTTACACGCAGTTTCAGTTTGGTCCAACTTAAATGATAGGATAGTTTTTATCTCAATTTAGGACCGCAATATATTTTTTAATGCAAATTATGTATTTAGCTACCAGCTTTTCTGTGTTCTTGGTTAAGTCTTTTTACTAAGCCTTTTTCGACACCTTCATGGCCGAGCGACATAAAGCACACGTTCTGGCAGCTTCTGGAGTGCAGTAAACAAGTAATAATCTTTCTTATGATATATAAAAATTACGTGTCCCTGTGTTTGTGGCCAATGGACTCCTCAGCTACTGAGCCGATTTTAACCAAATTTTGCACGCAGTTTCAGTTTTGGTCCAACTTAAATGATATAATAGTTTACATCTCAATTTAGGACCGCAATATAGTTTTTGTTGCAAATTATCTATTTAGCTACCAGCTTTTCTGTATTCTTGGCTAAAATTCTTTAAACATACCCGGAATGCCACCACATAATCTGCGGTAAAAAAATTCTTCTACGTAATTTAAATCCACCGAGATTATGCAATGGTATACGTTTAGTTATCAAAAAAATCACCGGGAACATTATTGAGGCAATCATTTTGACTGGCAAGTTTAAAGATGAAGTAGTTCTGTTGCCACGTATCCCAATGACACCGTCAGAATCTTTAATACCCTTCAAAAGGCTACAGTTTCCCATTCGTTTAGCATTCGCCATGTCCATTAATAAGTCCCAAGGACAAACAATGTCAATTTGCGGTTTAGATTTAGAAAATCCATGTTTTCTCCATGGGTAACTATAGGTCGCTTGCTCCCGTGCGGGAAAACCGTCCAATCTATTTTTGTTTACAAGAGACTGATTAACAAAGAATATTGTGCGCCGATTAGTGCTGAGTTAAACTGAAATTAAAAATGCTTATAATTCAAAAAAAAAACAAATAATATTGGATAATTATCTACCCTACCTACATTATTAAAAAATAAAATGTTACATTAAAAAATAAAATGTTACAATAGCAATTAGCAAATTTTTAATTAACTCAATTATTACAAGCTTGAATATAATATTTCTAAGTAGCTACTAAAAATGCTACTTTTTTGTTGATTTTTTGTTTCTAGCAAATTTAGGAAATTTTTGTTCGATATTTTTCATATTTTGACCTCAAATTCACATATATATAAAGTTGATCTCTATAACGGTAATAAAGTTTTTCGTTTCTATTGAAACATTATAGTTTAACCCATACCTTAGCCACAGTAACGCGTGGCCGGGTCAGATAGTATATATATATATATATATATATATATATATATATATATATATATATATATATATATATATATATATATATATATATATATATATATATATAATATGAGACCTCATATTATGTTGCATAATAGTTCTTTATGTTCAAATATATGAGAATTAAAAGTCATGGTTAAAACAATCGAGAATAAAAGTGAAATACAAGCGTAAAATGTCTCATTTGTGCAAATGGATTGAGAAAGAATTTTCTTTTTTAGTCAAGCCAAAGTTTTATTTTAAAAAAATGGTTATGAAGTAGGGGAATATAGGGCAAAGTAAAAAAGTTATGATAACGTATCTGTTTCAAAATGAACAAATTGAAAATTTGTTCTGAAAATCAGTGTACAAAAAGAAGGAATAATGTATTTTGTAATAAAACTTTGATTGAAACGTTATTGCTCATTTTTGGCAGTTATTTTGCAACTTAAAAAGAAGATTGAAATGTTCCCCCTCAAAAAACCAAGAGGCAAAGTAAAAAATACTAAATTTTTGTAATGAAATATTTTCTATTTGATGAGTTGCAGTAAGTTTCATCACATGGATGCATAAATAAACGAATAAATGAAATATTAATGAAAAAATAAACGAACAAATAAATAAACTAATAGTTGAATAAATATATGAGAAAAAGAAATGAGTGAATAAAATGGAGAAATAATAACAAAATAAGTGAATAAATACTTAAAGAATGTGAATAAATTTATAAATAAAGAAATATGTAAGGGAATTAGTAAATGAATACATAAGCAACCGAAATTTACTATTTCACTTTGCCCCGTCCACTCTGCCAAGTGTGCACTTGACAAATTATATTGAACATTTAAAATAAAACAAGCCTAATATAAACCACATAAGGCCCGCAGTGGACATTAATGAATCTTAATTAATAGTTAAAATGATAATTACATAACTTTTATCATTTTATAATAGTGAGAAATATTTTTTGAAAAAACACAAAATTTACAATAAAGGTATCAAATTTTGAAAAGTACTTGTATATATATATATTTTTTTTTTGTTGTTGTTGATCTTCAGAGCAATTTATCTTTTCACGGGAATCAACTATATGTCTAGGAACTTGGTTGAAATATTGCGAAATAGGTGGCGCTGCAAACTGGGAAAATATTTTACCATTTCACTTTGCCCACTTTGTTCACTTTGAACCGCTATTTCACTTTGCCCCAAATTCCCCTATATAAACCATACACAAACCACCAGCATACGCATTCAAAGTTAGCTATTAATTACCAGCAATAAGAAGATTTTTCTATATGTACTAACAGTTGGTATGAGCCATCGTTTCGAACAATATGAAAGTTCCGTAACTTGTAGTTTTTTTTTAATTTTTTCTGCAAATTTTAGTGCTAAGTTTTAATGCTTTGATGCTCTTGCTGTGTTTTTCACGATTTATTAATTGCAAAAAACACATCAAAACAAATATTTCGCTTTTCAGTATTTCTTTTTAGTAGTTTTCTGTTGTTCTTTTTTTTCATACTTTATATTTTAACTCATAGAAATTCATATTTGAAAAAAACGTGTCCTGCAAAAATAACAAAATATGGTAGATTGGGGGGAAAAGCCGTGTTCGGGAAGATGCCGTATCATGTGTTGCACCTCAAGCATCAACAAAAACAGCTAGCCACTCGGTTAGAATGAAGGAGCATGCATATCGAGAGTATACGTAAATTGGTTTTGATTAACCGCAGGTTAAGTGGTGTTTTTCAAGTGTTTTGTCATTTTTACCTTTCTGTTGGGTACCCGAAATAATATTAAATGCCTTTGATTAAGACGCCGTATTTTCGTTTGGGGAAGATGCTGCTGATTTTCAACACGTCCTAGAAAAACAATCATCCTACTCGAAACATAGACCTGAAAAACTATACCGAACAGTCGGGAAAAATGTGATTCGATGAAATGCATTGTATGCTGCAGTTGGCGTAAAAAGTTGTGTACGGTTTCTTCCCCTGCCGTTGAGGAAGATGCCAAAATGGAAGGGTCTTGTAATCAGTACTTTTTGGCCGAAAAAAAAAGTTTTTCAAAGCGAAACCTATTTTTTTACCAATCACAAAAGTCCATATTTTGTTTATAAATTGTATTTTTAAAAATAAAACCGATGCCCTTTTAAAATAAAATAAAGTCAAAAACAACTGCTCCCCAAATCTATCCTAAATACAAATTGCTGCTTTGAGAAACAAACATATATTTACAAATCAATAACATGTGATAAAGCGTATAAATTACGCACATTGTGGTAGCAATTGATGTTTTTCTTCCCAGATGATGACCAGTAATTATCCACTTTTTTCAGATACTTTCTTTTGACTTGAAAAAGTCTATACTTCAATCGATATACCTATTCCTTATTTTTATTGATTATTTTTTTTACTCTTTTTCTTATAGCTTAATTTGTAGTGATAAAACTTTTCTCTTTTCTGTACTTTTCCTAAGCAATTTTTATTATATTTTTTCAGGTTTCCTACAAACATTTTATAACAAAAGTAAGTTAATTTTTCTTTATTGGCCTTGTAAGTACCGTGGCTTTTATCTAACTTTTCTTTTGCTAACTTAATATTAGAGCTTAGTTTTAATATTTTTTACTATATTATGCTAAACTTAACACAAAAAGAAAATGTGTTTATTTTTTCCAATAGCAACATTTTTTCTGAAACTTTTCTTTAAAAACCTTTGTGCACTTTTTACTTATAAAATATTAAGTGAAAAAAAAATGTGGTTCAGGACAATACATCATATGAAACTGATTTGAAAATAAGCTGCAGTTTAATAGTTTCGCGTTTCAAGATGATACACTATTATGAGCAATGCTGTTAGGCTTGTTTCAAGAAACAAGCCTAACAGCATTGCTCATAATAATGTATAATCCCATATATACTGAGGTCCAGATACGGGCCTCACAGTATTTAAAATGTATCTTTTGCATAGATGCTGAAAATTTAAATAACATGTTAAAATTTTAACGAAGCACAAGAACTCCCACTCACTAAACGTTTCAAATGATACATTTTTAAAAAGTTGTTCCAGTAAAAATGCATAGCTATTTGTAAGGTTTCAAATGCATTGAGAATGAATAGAATGAAGGAAACCATGCTATCTTATGGACAATTACAGAAAATCAAAACAATATGCCAGTTTTGCATTACCGGAATTGTACCGCATGGGGTTTTACTGCTGAAGCAAGCAAGCAAGCACTGTATGAAGTAAATATGAACGTTAGTAGTCATTAGGGTGAGCCGAAAAAACCCTTATTTTTTATTTCGAAAATGTCATAGCGCGGAAAAGTTTCGAATTATTAAGGCAAAAAGAAGGAAGAAAATTATCGAGATCGGTTAACATCTTCTGGTTGTGCATAAGGCATGAACTTTGACAAAGTAATGAAAAAAAAACTTGATTTTTTTTTTTTTTTTGAATTAGATGTTTTCGTAATGTAATAGCGCACAATAGTTGCTAATTATGAAGACGGAGGAGGGTAAAAAGAAGGAACAAAAATTATCGAAATTGATTAATATCCTCCGGTCGCGTATAGGACTTAAAGTTTGACAACATATAAAAAACACTACATTTTTGGGATTTTTTTCTTCGCGAAAGCGCAGAAAAAATGCTAATTATGAAGACAAAAAGAGGGCAAAAATTTATCAAAATCGATTGATATCTTCTGGTCGTGCATAAAACATAAAATTTGACAAAGTAAAAAAAAAAAAATCATATTTGCGATTTTTTTAAAAGTTCTGAATTATATGTTTTCGTAATGTAATAATTTAGAATAGTCGCTAATTATGAAGACAAAAAGAAGGATAAAAAGGATGGAAAGAATTATCGAAATCGATTTATATCTTCCGGTCGCACATATGGCTCTTAAAGTTTGACAAAATATGAAAACACTTCTTTTTTGCAATTTTTTAAAAATATTTTTAATTAGATGTTTTCTTAATGCAATAATTCTAATGGGCAATAGCTCGTAACGTTTTCTAATATAGCCTTACAACATTGTGTCTTGATTTAGTTTTGGTTAGTTAATATCTTCTGGTAGCGCATTAACTCCAAAATTACCCAAAATAATGAAAAAGTTACATTTTTACGCATTTTTTGATTTTGGATGAATCATTAATTTTCAAATGAAACACCGGAAAAGAACTGACAATGAGATAGAAAAACAAACTATCAGGTTTAGTCGATGTTTTCCAGTTGCAAAAAGCCTTAGATACTCTCATGCGCAGACGTCGGACAGCAATCTAGGCAATCTCGCTGGCGTGGCTGGGTAGTTTCTGCATCCCCGCTTTCCTAGGATCACGTCAGTTGTCTGCCTATATTGTTTTTTCAGTCTACATCTCTCAGAAGTGATCGCAGTGCACTGTTATTTATTTCAATCCAGCTGTTTTGATTTTTCAAATCTTGTAGTCCTCTGTAATGATGAAGTTTTCTGCTGTGTGTGAACTCGGCGATATAGCAAAAAATAAACGCAATGGCCTGGCCACAGAAACTAATAACAAGACAAATAATTGACTGCCCCATTTTTAGCACTCCAAAAGAGCTTCCATCAAGCAATCATTATTAATTTCTAGTGCCTTAACTAAAGCCTTTCTTGAGTACAGCACCTAATGATGTCCTCGCCAGTGGACGGCTGGTTTGATGGCAGTTCCTTTGGAGTACCAAAAGTGGGGCATATTTGTCTTGTTATTAGTGTATTTTTCTTGTTATTTTCAGGCAATTACGTAACGTTTTCGCCAAATCACTGGGTCCACACACGGGAGAAAACTACATCATTACAGAAGACTACAATATTTTCAAAATGAAAACAACTAGATTCAACTAAATAATAGTACACTGCAATTACTACTGAGAAAAGTGGACTGAAAAAACAATATAGGCAGACAGCTGACGTGGTCCCAGGAAGGCGGCGATGGAAAGGAAGAGAGCCGTCTCAGCCAGCCGAGAGACGTTGTCTTGATTGCTGCCCGACGTCTGTGCATGAGAGTTTCTAAGGCTTTTCGCAACTGAAAAACATCAACTGAACCTGATAGTTTGTTTTTCTTATTGGTAGTTCGTTTCAAAAAATACTACGGCTGTTTCATTTAAAAATTAATTATTCTTTAAAAACCAAAAAACGCGTAAAAATATAACTTTTTCATTATTTTGTGTAATTTTGGGGCTAATGCAAGACTGGAAGATATTAACTGACGAAAATCAAATCAAAACACAATGTTTTAAGTGTATATTAGAAACGTTACAAACTATTACATTACGAAAACATCTAATTCAAAAATTTTAAAAAAATCGTAAAAATGAAGCTTTTTTCATATTTTGTCAAACCCTATGCGCGACCGGAAGATATTGAACGATTTCGAATTTTTTTTCCACCTTTATATCCTTCTTTTTGTCTTCATAATTAGAAAATTTTCCGAGCTATTATATTACGAACTCTATTTTTTTTTTTTTTTTTTTTTCAAAAATCGCAAGTTTTGTCAAACTTTAGGCCTTATGTGCGACCGGAAGATATCAATCTTTTTCGATATTTTTTTTTCTTCTTTTTGTCTTCGTAATTAGCAACCTTGCCTCGCTATTACATTACAGAAACTTCTAATTCAAAAATTAAAAAGAAAAAAAAATCACAAAAAGGAAGGTTTTTTTTTTTTTCATATTTTGTCGATTTTAGGCCTTATGCACTACTGGAAGATTTCAACCGATTTCGATATTTGTTTTCTTCTTTTTTCTTCATATTCGCAATTTGTCGCAATTTTTCCGTGCTATTACAACATCGAAATAAAAAAATTAGCTTTTTTGACCCACCCTAGTAGTCATCTCATAGTAAATTTGAATGTAATATTTACTAGTTACTTAAAACATACTATGGCTATTCAAGCATGTGTCATCAAATGTGTGTTAAAATTTTAGGACACGTATAACCCTTTTATTATTCACTTCTGAAGGAAACTTATCTTTGTTGAACAATGTAATAAAATATTAACCCCTAATGGACAAAATTTAAACTGATTCTTCTATGAAAATGAAGCTTAAACAAGTATCCCAAGTAGCACACTTCGTTTTTTAAAGGTTCTGAAATGGTTATTAACGTTGTAACAAGCGCTTAAAAATGTTTATAAAACTTTTAAAGGTTATTTGTGCTACCTGGGGTGTTACTTCGATGCTAGTTATCATGAGGTTTCCTACTTATCTTTAAGAGAAAATGTAAGAGAAAATGTATATTATTTCTCGCAGATAACAGTGGATATTCAAGTTAGTTTTGAAATGTTGCCTCTCGGAGTGCATTGTTTTTTTTTTATTACACAATATACTATAACAATGTTTTCAAAAATACATAAAATGTTTATAAATATGCTTCAGCAACTTTACTTGCAAGGTTTTACTTAGCAATAAGGCATGCTTTGAACAAAAGGCGCTTCAGAATGCCAGTTGTCATAAAATGGCATTCCGAAAGCCGTTATAACTAGTACATTTTTTTTACTGACTAGGAAAATTTATTTTCATTCTTGTGTCATTAAAAATGAATGCAATGAATAATACGCAAAATGTGTAAGCTATTGGACACTATTTAACTGATATTTTCAGCAAATTATTGTGCAGAAGAAAAACTTAACATTTAATTAAAGTTTAAGCGGGATATAGCTTTAAACCCAAAATACACTAGGAAATCACCTGAGCGGCAAATAATACGTACCGGTGTAACCAAATTTGACTGTAAATAAATAGATGTTTTCTTAAGATTTGTTTTTTTTGGTAATAGAGTGAAAACGCTCTTGTTTTCCTACCCATTGTTTCTTCTTTTAGATATTTGTTCCCTTGAAAGAAATCAAATCATTGATTATTCCAGTTTTATAAGCACTAGTATTTATTTGAAGATAAAAACTGTTTTCAGTGAAAGAAAACTTTTCCTTTAACGCTTCTGAGAAGAGTTCAAGCGAAAATTTCACGCGTGCCCGATGTTTACAATTTCTTACAAAATAGTTTACTACAGAATACGCCGTGTTTGTATTTTTTTTAATGTTGAATTAAGCCATTATTGGGAAAATTCATCTTCCGGTAAAGGTCAATTCTTTTTTATAACGACAGCACGACGCCTAGTGAGCTGTCGCCAAAAGATAAGTCGTCATTTTATAAAGGGCTACTATCATCAATCATTTTTGTTACTTCCAACTGGACCCGCCTAACTTATGTTCCATTATTCTTTCAATTTGATGCTCTATCTTCTTTACCATCTTTGAAAACACGGAAAAAATATCATTATCCGCAATACTGAATTAATGCTAACTATAGGGTAGCCAGCTTTTCGAGCAGTTTTATATACTCCTATTTGAAGCAAATAGATAAAATGTAGAAGCCTTTTTTTTCTTTTTTTCCTAAAGTGTCATTATATGCTATTAACCTCTGAAAAAATAAAATTCCAATAAACAAGCTCATTTTTAAGGATTGTGACTATGAAAAAAAATCATCATTATTCAAAGGGTTTCATTTGTAGAATATAAGAGGTTACAAGTTATTGAAGGTGCAAGTGGATAAAAGTGATATGTGACAATTTTGGAAAACATACTTTTTAATATGGGGGAAGGTGAAAAGGTAATAAATGTTTTTTGAAAGCTTTTTCTAGAAATTAAAAAAAATGTCACATATCACCTTTATTCGCTTTCCCTTTCAACGGTGCATGTGAGTTAACACAATTGAACTCACACTAGTTTGAATTTGTGTAAATCGGCGAAATTTAAATGTCACATATAACCTTTATCCACTTGCTCCTTCTATTGTGCTTGTTTCTTGCGATGCTTCTTAGTTTGATAAAAAAACTTGCGGAGTGGATAAAAAGATCAACTTACTTTTAGAAAAAGTTTAAATTTTAAACCCGCAGTTTCTCTAAAAAATGTAACTAGCGATCCGAATGTGCCACATAAATATTAGCTAATAAAGTTATCAAGCAATAAAATCCTAAATGTATTTGGTAAACGGGTAATAAAATATACTATTTGAAAATCCAGTCCGTTTCTATATAGAATGTGTTTTATAATAAACAAATAAAAAGCAGGATACATGGATACATTCTAGTCCAGCGAAGCATCTTATGTATTAGTGTACTTCATAATGTTTATGGTCATAATACGTCACGATCACTACTTGAGTCTAAATCGTAACATTTCGGGGGAAAAAACTCAAAAATTGTTGAAGTTGAATGTCAAATTAAAGTGTATGTAGCTAGTTATTACCTTTAAAAGCCAGTAAGTTTTCAAAAAGTATCATGAGAGAGTAGTAAAATCTAATTACTCATCAATTATGAAAAAAAAATCCTTTTTTTTAATTAAGGATCAATGTGCCAAATAAAGCAGCTCTGTAGTTCACGACCTCGTATCTCGCGCACTTATAATTCAATTGGGACCATTTTTTTTTTTAATTTTTCTCATTTATAACAAGTGAGAAAAAATAATGCCATGAGAAAATTTAAATTATAATTTTCAGCAATTTTAATTTAAAATGCTATTTGGCATTATCATGAACACAAGTCCCCTGTAAAGACAACTCTGAAGACATACCAGAAAGTACTGTCAAACTTTAAAAGAATGAGAATTTATTTTTTGTCAACACAAAAACATAGTGCACCATATCGATTTGATGAACTCGAAACATTATCAAGCCTTCCATACTTACGTCAATGGAAAGGAGAAAATTAAGGGTCCACATTTGGAGAATTGAAAATTAGTTACTTCTATGTTTGAGACTCTCTAGCTGGCACATCGTGCATGTACACTACATGACATTGAAAATGCAGCACCAAGAAAGAGTGGCCGGAAAATGATGATACTCGACAAAAACAGAGAGAAACAACAACATACAACAATTTTCAATGTATCATAACTTTGAAATGATATTCATAATACAGAGTGAGAATTATGTTGGTCCAGTAGGACCTAGGACCACCGTGGACAACGATACAGTAAGCGACACGTTTAGGTACAGAGTCAATGAAGGTACGGATAGCGTTCGTAGAAATGGCTCTTCGTTCGCTGCCAACCATTTGCCACAGTTCGTCTTCTAAACTCGGTGGTAACAGGGTCTGCAAACGGCTTCCAGGCACTTCCCAAATGTGTTCGATTGAAGAAAATTCATGCATGACCCAAAGAAATGTAGACCTTTCAGAGCACGTTGGCTAGTATGCGCAGTGCGCGGTCAGACATTATCTGACTAAGAAAGGTACTAGGCACGCCCCGAAGGCAGAGGCTCCATGTATCGTTGGTCCTTCATAGAGCCTAGATCACGAACTAGAGATGACCAAGAATCCTACACAATTGCGTCTTAAATCATTCTGCCTCGTTGTACGACAACCTTTCAAATTACTTCCAAATCTGGAAGTACAGGATCTGCATGTACTGTTTTTTTCTCCTGTATTTTGGCATTGTTATTAGTCTTAACATGAGAAAAATGTATTCGACGTACTCGCCTACAAAGGAACCACTTAAAAGATTTTTTTCCCCTCGACGCTGCCATGTAACAAATTCTTTGCTATCAATAACATGTAAGAAAATTTTGTAAAATTATTTCGAAAAATTTTAACTTTTATTCTTCAAAGAGAAAAAGAAATCAACTTTTTTTGCTCAGTTTTTCATAACACATTATAAAACTTTACGCCAAAATGATTTCAGTGCATTTTGAATATTAACGATTTGATTTACCTCTATTATTTCATACCCTGAGTAATAACGTATCTACTTGTAATCCTTCTTCGTAGCTTTATTTTATGACAAGCAAATTACATCCTAATATTAACATATGCTAAACTACGAATGTGTCCATTTTTGCGATGAACACCTCGAAAAGAACTATTAACTGTACCATGAAAAGAAAAGAAAACTATAGTATAAAATTGAAACTATGAACTTGTTTCCAAACAAAAGCCAATTATTTACATAAATAACCATAAACATTATCACGGAGCGATGAAAAGATTATTTTCCACATTTAAAATTGAGCAGAAAGGTTTACTCTACTGCCCACAAAAGAAGTCACACTTTTTTTTTTTGTAAAAGTTGACTACATTTCCCATTTGTCATAAAGTATCACATGTCACACTGTTTTTCATAAACAACTGTCATAGAAAATGCGTCTTGTCACACTTATTTTTCTCTTGTCTCAAACTGCTACAGTTTTACAAATCTTCTTTGACCTCAACCCGTGACATCATTTGTGGACGGCCCCTAAGTACATATGCAAATAAATGATTGATACTACAGTATGGTTGCGTGTAATGTAAGGCTTGTAATGGTTGTTGATGTGAAACTACGCTAACCAGAAACAGTTGGTCCGATTTATTTCCTAAGCATTCATTTGTTGCTGAGTGATTTTTTGTCACCAGTGATATTTGTACGTGATCATTGAAGCTATAATAACAGCTTTCGGAATACGCTCATTCTATTCTCAGAGACATACTATTCTTTTAAAAATCTGATTTTTTAGTAATATTATTAATTTTGCAGCCATATTTTATGTTTTCATCCAACCATTTCATTTTGTTCAAACTGAATGGAGACATACTGATAAACGAGATTTTCTATTTTGAAATACGTAAGAAAAAATAGCACGCAACTCACCTACCTGTTGTGATTTTCCTCTAACAACTTAGAAAAAAATTAAACTTCTGTAAATACATACTTTAGCTTTAAATACATGATCTGTGTTACTCACATGAAGTAAGAATGCATAATTTCAAAATGTAATTCAGACATTCCGGGTAGCTTTATTTTCATGAGTTAATATCGCTAATTCATATCGTTCTACATGCTGAACATTTGTGTTTTAATGTACAAAACATAATTTTTTAGGCATTGTGTAGTAAATACATTTTCCTATATATTATGCATTTTTCTGCTTTGCATTTGAATTTTAGAGGTTTTTTTTTTTTTTTTTTTTAAATTTCATGGAATATTGTAGTTTTTTTTATTAATATGCCAATGCCGTTTAATGTCCAAAAAGCCAGCTTCAAAACATTCAAAATAACGCATCGAAAGTTGTTTAGAATGTAGTTCTGTGAACGGAAGCATCCTGCTACACACACACACACACACACACACACACACACACACACAAAACTAACTAGAAAAAATATTTGCCAAGATTTAGCGGTGAAGAAAATGAACATGTGCTTGTAACGTATCCGAATGCACCTCTAGTAAAACCGTGTATTATGAGTGCATTTCAGATTTATTTGAATTTCAAACATTTGATTTACATTGCGTAATGAATTTGATTGTGTAATCTACTTATATTAAAAACTGAGTATCTTTCTAACTATCTTTCTTTCTAACTATCTTTCTTTCTAACTATCTTTCTTTCTAACTATCTTTTTATGTCACGCTTCTTTCTCCTGAACGCCACTGAACTGAAAGTCGAACCAGGTACCGATAGATAGGTAATTTTTCAGGCTTCATTAGTTTCAATTTATATAATTATACGATTTTAATTAGCGAAGATATCAATTAATAAGTAGTCAAATTTAAAGCGATTAAGCCTAATAAATGATTAAACTTCCAAGACATTTTTTCTTACCGTTGCCATTTGAATTAAAACGTTAATTAAATTATTGAACTATTTAAAATTCCAAGATATTTATTTCTTTCCGTTGCGATTTTAAGGCAGGAATTCAAGTGAAACACGGACGATCGCACCTTACCAATGCAATCGCAAATTCCAAAATTTGGATTCAAGTGAAACGAATTCACTTGAATTCGACTTACAGTAGCGGTTGCAATATACGATCGCCTCGAAGCGATTGCAATGGTGTTTCACTTGAATTCGGCCCTAAATTAAAACGTTAATTAAGTTAAACTTTTTAAAATGAAAGAGTTATTTTTTTCCATTGTCATTTTGAATTCGTGTTATAACAAAGTTCTAACAATTGTTTTTATTCTAATTATTAATGACATATTTTTTCTCTGGTACCATTTTGAAAATGTGTTTTTAAATAAAATTGCAATTGCTGTTTTTGGAAGGGACTTTTTCTGGCTGCGATCCAAATATTAAAAGAACTTTTTCGTTTAGAATTTTGCAATTAATTTTACAGGTAGAAAGCGGTTTGGAAATAATTGTTTTTGGAAAGGAATTTTATTTGTTATTTAGGGAGAGTGCTAAGTATGCGCTACTTGACATCGTCTTTATTTTTGAGGAAGCATGTGCAAATAATTTGATTGATTCTTTGATGCAGGAAAGCTTTTTAGCGAGCCGCTTTAGCGGGGAGTAGTTTATTAAACTTTTCCTTGGTACTTTAAAGGCGAGCCGCCTTGGCGGCGAGTAGTGAATTGAAACTTTCCTCGCTACTATAAAGGCGAGCCGCCTTGACGGCGAGTAAACTGTTTAAACTTTCCTCATTTCTTTAAAGGCGAGTCGCCTTGGTGGCGAGTAGTTTTCTCAAACTGCCTTCACTACATTACAGCCCGTGCAACGCCGGGCTACGCAGCTAGTAGTAACAAAAATGTCGTTTTTTTAACCAGAAAAATTGACATAATTTTAAGTGACCAAATTTTCTTTAAAAAAAATAGATGAATTTTGATCGAATAACTATCCATAAATAGATGTAAAATGTTCTTATGAATCAGAAGTTATTGAAAAAATTGAAATTGTGGATTTAGTTAAAAATAAGTATTCATAAAGAACAGCATTTTTATTTGCGTATTTGTCCATTTCCGACGACAACACCTCTTTTGAGTTACAGAGCTACTTTTCGACATGTTTTATAAATAAACTATAACGTTACTTCCATATCGATTAAATTTATTTTATGTCCTCTCTTAAGACGAAAATAACCCCTATTTATGGGTTATTTTTAAATACTAGAGATTAAACTTGTTTATCGTCGTAGTTGAACTAAATTTGAGTTGGAAAATAGCAAAAGCCGCTAAGTCCAAAAAGTTGCGGGAAATCGTAGCAAAATATTTTTAAAGATTTTAATCGCATACAAACTTTAGAAACACTTAGGAAAGGTCAAAAAATTGTAAATTTATTTTTTTAAAGGCTATATAATTAAAATAATAGATTCGATTAAAATGTATCTCTGCGGTAATGTCGTTTTTGTACCTGTATGGTAATTCCGTTTTGCTGAATCATGTCCTTTCAAACAAAATATTGCACGTACTGTTTCCAGAGTGTTTATTCGAAAAAGTGCAATTAACAAAGGCGAAACCAAGAACATATCTGGGAAATCACTTACTATTTTAAAATTAGTTGGTTTTTCTTCATGCGTTTATTGTGTGTACATTTAAAAAGTAGATTTCATCACTTGCCTTTCCTTCTTTTATTCCCCATCTTCCCATTTTTTTGCGAGGAGGGAAGGGTGTGCTTGTTTATATGCGTGTGTACGCGTTTAAAGCTTAAAGTGAACATTTCTGATCTGAACTTCTCTGTGCATGAACAATTTCTCATATCCCTATAAAAGAGGTCATGTTGAATTTTCACAACATTTGTAGATATGGATATCATACTATTGTCAAAATACCGCTAGGAGAAAAAAAAATATATTTTCGATTGTTTTTACTAAAACTATCTTATAATTTATCGTATTGATGAAGTTTTGAAACGTGAACCTCTTGATGGACAGTGTTCTACTCAATAGTTTCAGTTTTAGAAAGTCTTCTTTACTGAAGACCTTCGATATGACTGATATGCAACGTGCGACAACAAGACTGCTTTTTTGTATTTTTTACAGCGTGGATTTTTTTCGGGGGGGGGGGGTAGGAATCATAGGAACGAGTACTCTAATATTACACCAAAAAAATGTTTAAAATGTTTTTTAAAAAAACGCGAATAAAAAAAAATATGTTTTGATGATTTTTGAACAATGTTAGGTGGAGAGGTATTGCGTGTGTAAAGTCCCCCTTAAGTCTCCTTTTTTATAATAGAAGGCTACTTTTCCCCTCAAATGAAAACAATTGATCTGAAACTAAAGAAAATTGAAAAAAAATGGGGGGGGGGTGGCTTTCTACAGAAATTGGTACATGTAGATTGAAATGAAGGTCCTTTTCGGATTTAAGGGGTCATTGCACATGAGAATCGACCGGAAATAGGGTCAGAATTATTTTGAGGGCTTTTTTCCGCAGTGTTACACTTTAGTTTAATTATTTTAGTTTAGATGAAAGTACACATGCGAGATCTAATAATTTATAAATGGGGAATTTTTTAATTTTGGAATGTACTCTGAATGTTCTATTAACATTTTGTTTCATACTATTTGTTCCTTCACTTTATGGAGATACCATCATAGTCTTGTGATAAGACAGAAAATAAAATAAATTATGCTTCTTACCTAATTAATTACACCAGTTTTTATTTTGACATATCTGTGTTCATCTTGTCATGTTAAATGCTGCACTGCGTTAAATTTGTCATGGGCAAAACATGGGCAACAATAATTGTAAAATAACTAGGAGTGCATGGAATTTTTTAAAGACGCAGAGAATTTAAAAATGATACTGAAAAAGTGTCATCTACAAATTTTAAATTCAGCTAATCAAATCTTAAATTTAATAGCACTGTCAATACTGTAAATACATCTTGACAAAATTCAGCAGTTGAAAACTATTACATAATCGATAATTGAATGAGATAGTTAACACACTAACACGCATATACAATTAAAGTATATGAAGGCGTATTTTCATTTCTTGATATAGTTCAGATTCTTAAGCTAGACACACTGCTGAAATAGATACTGGAAAATATTTGCAATTGATGTTTTTGACGGAAGATTAATATAAAATAAAATACAGTTGAGCCCGCTTAAGGGAACAGCCTTTTTGCCACAGAAAAATATTCTAATAAACGAGATGTTCTATTATCCTGGATAAAAATAATGCATTACATCGGTTTTATAGAAATTACTTTTAATTTACTCTTCTCCAAAAGTTGAAACAATATTTTCAGAGAACGTACCAACAAACAATGTAAAAGGTCATCATCAATCATGGACTGCTGGTCGGAATAGAGTCCAATTTTACCGTTTTATTTGAAAGTCGAAACTTTATTCAAGATATCGCCTTTCGGCGACTTAGAGCTTTTCTATCAACAATCACGTCTCTTTTAGAAAAATCCCTAATAGTTTATACTTATATATTTTAATTCCTTATAATGAACATATAAAAGATTCGAAAACATTTTAATTAATCGACTGAGTTAATCTACTCATGTGGGCGATATAGCAATGATTTAGGGAAATTTTAAATCTAAAGAAAGGTTCAAGTCTCTTGCCTTAAAAATATTTATCAGAATTTTCAAATACATAAAGAGCGACGAAAGAAATACGGTGAAAATATTTCAATTAAAAGTGACAATCAAAATCGAAAAAATACTAGTTTTATTTTATTTTACCATCTAATCAATATAAATACACTACTCTGTTGAATTTCTCAAGTTAAAAACATTTCAAGTTTAAAATAATTTACATATTACTGCAAACACAACTGGTAAAATGTTCACAGAATACACAAAGATTATGATTTTCAACAAAATACGCTGATGTTAAAAAACTTTTTTGCATATACTAAGTATTGCATTGGGTTATATATAAGACTTGTTTCATAATTATTCTAAGAAAGTTTAAATAAAGAAAGAAATAAATGCTTAAGTTACGAATAGAAATTGAAAAGTGTAACACTTATTCTTAGAAACAATATAGTTAGTATTATGAAACGCTTCGATGATAATGAAATAATCAGAAAAATATATTTTTTCTTGAACTCGAAAATATTATCTTTGCTACATCATTTCATCTTTGATATCTTAAGCTTTAATTAAAATTAAATTAAATTGCGAGAAGTAGTTTAAATACAAAAAATAAAACTCTTTTTATTATGGTGAAACAGTTTTCTAACTGTTTTAAAAACAAGATATACTTCTTTTTTTCACTTGTTAGCCAAAAGCGTTTTTTAACATTATCAGTAAATGTTGCATGAAAAAAGTTTTACTATTTAATGCTGCCTACGGTTTTGAAAATTAAACGATTTTAAAAGGCAACAACTCAAAAATTTACCAATGTATTAATTCTACATCCTAGGAACCTGAAAAAAAAACGATATGAATTTATTTTACAATGAGTGTTTTTTTTTTTTTTCAATAGTTGTTTCTAAGTTGCACAAAATTAATTTAAGAAAGTAATTCATTGGATTTTTTTAAATACAGCGTTAATGGCTGCCCTGTAAATGTAATATAATTTTGAATCCAACAAATTCAGTATTATATACATGGTTAATGCTTAAAATAAGCATGGAGTTTAAGAAAACTAGAGTTTTAGTAGAAAAAGTACCTCAATGAAACAAATAACCCTATCTAGATTAAGAGTAATTGCCGTTTGAAACTGAATATGCATTCTTGTTTCTGCTAGATATTACTTTCATAAATGAACAGATATTGCAACAGCGTTTCTATAAATAACATTCAATAAAAACAACATACTTTTGTCTAGACAGCTAATTTCGGAATAAGTCTCAAGATTTTTACAACATTTACATTTGCAACTTTTAAACATACAAAAGCATTTACAGCATTAAGCTGATAAAGAAGGTTTATTTAAAATAACTATTTATGATTTATGCATAATGAGCTTTTTTAATCCTTATTTCATCAAGTTTCAATTGGTACAATATTAAATGCAATATTATTTCCAAACGGTAAAATATTAGTTAAAGGCGTGTAAGTGGTGCTGCCAAAAAGAACACCAAGTGGCGTCGCAAGGGGAGTCAGTATTGAGGATCAATCAGACAGAACCTTTATTTTGACACATATTGCCGATTCTAATAGGACAGCTTATATCCATATGAGGACTATTATAACCAAATCCTCGCCCACAGAAGGGAAATTTTGGTGTAAAGTTGGAAATAGTTATTATACTCTGAGAACTAACGAGAGCTGCACACGTAGAGGCGTACTATTATTGTGAAAAAACGTTTTGGGATGAGAATTATAGAAAAAAAAATTGTCCAAACTAGACATGGGTTGAAGCTTTGGCCCAAGCAATTAAATAACTTAATGTGATGCTATAAGTGTTTTCTTAAAATTAAACATTTTGTCTGTAGATTGATTATTGGAATAGACGATTCATTAGTTCATTTCTGCATGCATGTCAAAACTTAACACCTTGCATAGTTTTACTCGATTAATGTGTACCGGTTTATCTGTTCCTTTATATCGTAGCACTACAACAAATCGCAGAGAAAGAGGACACCAAAGGAGCACTTGAAAAATTACTTGAATAGTAGTCAAGACTGTTGGCCGGAATTTAAATTCTTAACTATTTGAGCCTCTTACGATAAAGGTGTGTGGCTGTGTTTATATTTTTCTTTAAGTAATATTATTAATAACACAATTCATTGTAAAGTAGGAAGAGGACGGTAAAGTAAGCAATTTAATAACATTGTAGACTATAAGCTGGATTGAACTCTAATAACTGAACCGTTTATTACTTCATCAATACTTTTTTTTAATTATACAAAATATCTGATAACATATTCACAATTAGATATCTTACAAAGTAAGCTTCGATAAGTAATTTCACGCTTTGAAATGTAAATTTAAAAGCACTTATTTTTGTTAGTCTTATGAAAAATTACTCATGGAAAATAATTTTTGGCAGATAAACAAATGATTTGTATGCGCACTAAAAATAATTAAAATTTTACAATTTATGTACTTCAGACGTACAAAAAATATTGCATTAAATTATTAAATAAATAAAAAATTAAATAGAAGAGTGTTTAAGTTCCGTATTTAAATTTGCGCATTCATGGTAGCACAATTTCTGTAACTAAAATAATGACAATATATTTACGGAAACATACAAGGGATCTATAAAGTCTTGCCCTGACTTTTAAAAAGAATGTGAAAATAAAAGTATTTCCTGTTCATGTATATAGTTTTTTTCATTTCCACCCTTAGCTCAAAATGTTTTTTTCCTGTCTTCTATGCACAGTATTAACCAGTAATCAAAGTGATGTAAGAGGCTCTAACTTCGGAAACTGATAAAGGCATCCAAGAAAAAGAATGGACAGTGCGTCTTTTTACCTGTTGGGGTTAGTTAATGACAAATTGTTTAGACCCAAGTCCACCAATATGGAAACTTTAGAGGAAATAATAATGGATGCGATATCATTGGTAACAACTGATATGCGAACTAATACCTGAAGCCAGAGGCGCAGCGAGGGGGATTTTGGGGGTCAACCAACTAGAACCCTTGGTTTTTAACACATATTGGCAATCCTAGTACGGTAGTTTTTTTCCACATAAGGACTGTTGTGGTGACCATACCTCCATCTCCCCAGAAAGTAAATTTTGGCTGCTCTAGTGACTGGCGCGAATTTGAATTTTACCTAGATCTTCTCAGAACTAGAAAAAGTGCACGAGTAGAAGTTTAAAATAACACTATGTTAAAAATCTTTTCAGCTAAGAACTAAAGAAAACAAAAACCATGAGAAAATCTGAAATAGTTAATTGTGCTTTTTTTTAATCAGAGCAAGACTTTAGAAATATCCTTAATGCTAAAAAAATATTCATACACTTTCTGCAAAAATTTTGACCCTAGTAAACTGGAGCAATAAAATTACTGGTGAAGTTACACTGCCGCCCACAATTTATTCTTGAGAAAATGTACATTTAATAATTTCTTGTAGACAGCTCTCGCTCTTACTACTGCAGACAAAAAACTCACTCTTTGTGGAAGCATTGATATTGCTACAACTGATAAATAACTCTAACACATAAAGAAGTGCCTGATTTTACATGAGGGGTACTAAATGCAAAATTCTAGGTCTTGATTGGTTTTTCTTCATCTTCTTCTGGCTCTTTTGGTTTAATTCCAAGGCAGCTAGCACACGGGTTCGATCCTTCAAGAACGTAGAAGTCTTTTCGTCGACAGTACACCACTATGCCAAGAAAAGATAGGAATCCAAACAGGCCACCCCAAAGGATCAGTTGATCTTTTCTGAAAAACCAATTGTCTGATTATGTAATACGTATCAATTAAATAACATGAAAGAGATTAAAGCTTAAAAATGTATAATATATAGAAAAGAAAATTTTTTTGAACCTACTCAAGAGAACAATAGATGAAGAATAATGTACAACCATGAAATTTGCAGAAAGTATGACATTTGCAGGGACAGATATTGTGAGAGTAATAAAAGCTTCACGTACCAGGCCATCTCTATAGATATGCTGATGCTGTCCCTACCAAAAAAGTGACTTTTTCGAAAATTGAAGGGATTAGACGGCGAGGACAACCACCCACTTGATGGTTGGACGATGTCGAGAAACATCTAAAGTTAATGGGAGTCAACCGATGGAGGGCATTAGCGACTAATAGGGTCAACTGGAGGAAAGTCAGCGAGTCGGCCTTGGCCTGCAAGTGGCTGTTATGCTTTTGATGATGATATAGAAAAGAAAAGAGAGCTTCTAAATTCTTTAAGATGTCTCAAGTCGTACTAAAAACCAAATGCAGCTAGCGAAGTTCAAGTATAAATACAAAATACTGGAATAACACATTGTAGCGTCAAAATAAGTAAAATAGGACTTATTTCAAGCAACTTTCATGACAGTAGTTAAAATAAGTATAATCATTCAAATCATTTAAAATACAGAAAATAAAACAGGTTTAAGCTGGTAAAGTTGAAGCCATCTTTATCTCGACAAAGTATAGTTTGATTCCTGCAAAATATGTGCCAAGTATTTCGAATCAACAACATTGTATGCTCCAAAATATAAAGTACCGATAAACCAGTAGAAGGTTTAAGAATAATTGAGTGAAACTATTTGTGGCTCATTTTTATTCAATGCATACTGTTGAGTTCAAAAATTAACATCGAAAAACATTTACGCAAACATGAATGACATTTTGAATTCAATCTTTATGAGAAACATACAGAAGTATGTAAATTGACTCAGAAACAAATTTAAGAAGGGAGGTTTAAAAAAAAATGCTTAGTTCTGTTTCAATGCAACCAATAGAATGCATCAAAATACCTAGATTTAATGCATTTCAGTCGAGTGTGCAAAGCCGTAGAAAATACGGTAAACTTCAGGATTAAATGTTTTTTTAACAACTCTGCAGTTTTTAGCTGCTTGCTTATTGAATTTTACAGTAGTTTCTATGGTTTGGCGAAACAGTTTCAAACAACGATTTAACACTAGATCGCCCAAGCAACTTATTTTGACTGCTTGGGCGATATAGATGTTATACATAAATATATAAATATGCAAGAAATGAAGGAGGATGAGGGAGGTAACTACAATTATTAAAAAATACATTCATAAATTGCATAAAAAGTCATAAAACTCGAAGAAATTGAGTCATTATATACATATTTTTTTAACAGTAATTGAAATTAAAAAGCAGTACTAACGAAAATACTTATAATAAATTGATTTTTGAGGTCACCCTCATTCTGCCTTACGTCATGTTATGGAACTGTTACTTCCAAATTTCTATTAGGGCCAGTTCTGGTAAGTGCGTCCACGTAGAATTATATGAACACTGCGCTGAAATGGCTTCTGCAGCACATCGACTACATTAGAAAACTGTCTAATGATAATTTCTATAGGTAGAGGTCAGTCCTGGTGTGAATAGACGAAACACAATCAGGGACAACTTAAATGTCGTCAAAAAAACTCTAAAGCAAAGATTCACAAGGTTCTGTTTCAGTGTCTCTTGTAGTCATACCAAGCAACTGAAGCCAGAAAATGCAAGTTGTTTCTTTTGAGTAATAGCTACTAATAACATACATGGCGTATTTTGATCAAATACTCTAACTAAAATTTGTTTATATGACGGTATGCACTTTCCCTTTCTTTAAAGTAAGGTGGGGGTAAGTGCGTACCATTATGATGGGGCAAGTGCGTTCTACTATGATGGGGCAAGTGTGTACCATTACGTGGGAAATCGGACTCTCGTAATTCACCTTTAATTTTCCTTATAACTCTTTTATAAGCCGATCATAAACCCAATGTTATTTCCATCAAGTATTAATATTTTCAATGAATGCGGCATAATATTTCAATTTTATTCATTACCTCTGAAATATATTGGCTTTCAGAAACACACCAGTTCGTAAACTTTTTGTTGAAAATTGAGATCATAAACTACTTAATTTAAACCAGAATGACAAATGAAACAACGAAATCAAGTAAAACACTAAATAAGAAACCAGCACTTTACTGATTCAAAAAACGAAGGTGGAATAATGAATAAATTATATTTAAAAAAATTAAGAATCACCTTGTGAAAAGCTATTTTAATGCACAAGAAAAAAATGTACAAGCAGCATATCATAATCAATTATTTTCTATTTTATTGCTCTTTTTTTTGTGTTTTTTCTTACTGCTGCTGATTCTGATAATAAAAATATTTTAAAACCGTATTTGTTCAAAAAAAAAAAGAAACGAAGTGTTCACCCAGGTCACCTGACAGTCTACCATATAAGCAAAATTAAAGGAAATCACATGGGTACGCACTTACCTCACGCTATTGGATGCACATGTCTCATCTTACATTTAAGAAGGGGTAAGTGAGAACCCTGGCTTAAACACAGACTGATCTAAGTATTAAACCAAAATAAACTATGTAGACTATAAGTGACTATTACTATGTAAAAACAACTTACATTTGCTTATTGGTCTTTTTAAAAAGACAGAGGAAGAATCACAGACACAGCACTCTTGATCTTCAAATCACAGTTGTTAGATAGACACGTGGGATATCACTCATTGCGTTTCATCTATGCAAGCAAGTGCTGATCTTTAGTCGTAGGAATTATCCCAAGGCAAACCCAACACATTTAATATATGTGAGAATTTTTTTCCTGTTCATATTCACATAATTTAAAGTGGACGTACTTACCCCGCTGGGCAGGGAAAGTGCGTACCTTAGAAGAGGTGCCATAAACCAGGTCACAAAACCTCTGCTTATGGTTTATTTGACATATTATATGCTTTTAAACCTTAGTAAAGGACCTGGAAGTAAAACTAAAAAAAAAAAGGTCAGTGTACACGATTTTTCAACAGAGCAGCATCCTTGAGAACATGAACTTTAAAATAAAAAGGGTACGCACTAACCAGAACTCACCCTATCATCCTTTGTAAATTATTCTTGCGAATCATTATTTTGCGGGCATTTTGCCCGCAAAAAAGTTATGTCTCTTATAAGACATAACTTTTATTAAGAAAAGGATGTGCCCAAGCCGCAGTTGTTTTTAATGTTATTTAACATTTTTATTTCGCATTTATGTCACAGATATCAATTTTTTCTGTTGGTTTAACAAAAAATACAGGTACTAATTCTAAACGATTGGGAAATATCCTATGAGTATTCATCTATAATACGCGCAAAGTTTATTCGAACTAGCAAGATACTGCTTCTCAAGTAATTAGAGAAATGTATGAAAACATTATTTTTGGCGAAAAAAGAACTAGAATATCTTTTCAAGGTTACTCAAAGTGGACTAAAAAATATAAAAGGCTTTGTTTTACTTCGCCCTTCATTTACTAGTTCGCCTAAAAAATATTTATTCAGACAGAAAAGGCAAATGTATTTCTTATGCACTTAGAAATACATTAGAAACTATAAGAATAGCAAAAGATGAGATTTGGCAACTGGGATGAAAAGGATGACTATTGGAATCCTATAATATTGATTGATCATTGATGAATGATGATCCTCTTTAAATATTTAACTTTTCAATAAAATACAGATATCAAGAAAAATTAGATGATATTGCATGTAATGAGCAGACTTAAAGTTCTTATTATTCGTACAGAATACAGAACATTCCTAGAACTGCTATCTGTTGAAAATCCAAGCCAAGGGGATACATTTTCGGCCTGAAGCTTACTGCTTATATAGGTGCTGAAAGGAATTTATTGCTTACATGTTTTTGTAATTAGAGAATAACAAAAAGGTAATGTTTAACGTATTTTCTGTTGCTCTTGCTTACGTTATAGTTAAATTTAAAATAACCTGACTTACCAATTGAAACAACTTTAAAATTAAAGAATAGATAACTGACAAATAACTTTTGAAAAGCTAGTTTGCAAAGCAACAACAAAACTAAATACTTGAATGAAATAAATAAAACTATTCTACTGTTTATTACATTCATTGTGTCTTACATATTTATTTACCACTAGCTGAGTACCCCAGCTTTGCACGGGATCTACTTTGAGAATAAAAGTTATGTCAGGCCACGTGCGTCTAAAAGTCCCGGTAAGATTAAAATTGACATTTTGCGCAGTACGAAATATTAATCAATCGCTAAAAAAGTTTTAAATCCAGTCGTTATAGGAAAAGCCTAAAAGCAAAAGAAAGAATTTTACTTTTTTATATTCAAGAAAAACATGGCAACATATTTTTCTTATCTTTTGCTTTTTTTTTCTTTCACGCTCGTGCAGACGATATCAAAAAATGAAATTTAAAATTGATATTTACAAACTTAAAAATGCCTGTATCTTTTCTCTGTGTGAAGTTAACTGCTAGGAGTTTTCAAAACCCTCGGCAGGAAATCCCTCCAAACGGTATTTTTTACGAGCTTTCCAAATGAAACCAAAATCGAGAAGATCCAATAATTATTTCCTGTAAAAAGAGCAATTTTAGGCCATTTTTGTGCCGTTTGAAATTCGAAAGGTTCGGTGCTTTTTTTTGGGGGTTCGAAAAAACATCTACGACCCTTCCCGAGTGCCCAAGTACCTCCCAGAAAAATTAGGTCCAAATCCGATGCAAACTATTTGGAAACATAAACACATATATTCTCTGTTTTATTTTCCTGGATTGACCAAACTTAGTTTATGTTTTATCATCAATCCTAAATAATAATTTTGATTAAAAATGACCCAAAAATTAATTATGGTCATATGTGCTAATAACTCAAATACTTACTTTTGACTAAATAGTTATAGGCTCATTAGGTTTAAATTATCTTAAATGTCTTAATGATAAGAATAAATCTATTTAATAGAAAAAAACTGAGGAATGATTACGTATCAATAAAACTGTGATTCAAAAAGAAAAAAACACTAATATCAGTTCTTTTAGAAAGAAATCCTTCGAAAATTCGCTATTGTTGACTAAGAAGCATTTACACACGGTAGATAAAAACTTATGTCTGAAAAAAATGCGGTGAGAGGGAGTTGTGTGTTGAAAGATGTTATTTTGAGAATCTACTGATGATTCTCCTAGAATATCGATTACAAAATAATACCGACAAATTATGACAAATCTGTCCATTTCTGGTTGGGTGGGGTAAACTAGTTATTTACCCTGCATTATGTTTAATAATATTCAAATGCTTTTAACCTATTTATATCAAGTTCTTGGCAAAATAAATTTATTTTATACAATGCATGTCATTAATACTAACTTTTCCTCCTCAGATGAAAACATTATTTTGCTAAAGAGCATATTCATACAATACATCATGGTATTATATACTATTTGCCGAGAGTTAAGCACCGAAAGAAATAATAATTTTTGGAGGTCATATCGTAAATGTTGTAATTGCTCACACGACAAAGGGACAAGACCTGTTTTTCAAGGGGGGGGTTCATTTTTTTTTTAAATTTTAAGTGCTGATTTTGCAAACACGTAAAGTTACTGTTTTTTGCTGAATGCGTTGTTTTTACACAAGTAAAAATGTAAATTTGTTATGAATTATTTGTGTTTTTTTTCACACTTTTATTCTCCTAAAATGAAAATATATTTAAGAATTTCGAAGAATATATTGTTTTTCTTTAATTTGCATATTCGTTTATTACCACGTAATAAATTATCGAACACTTTTCTATTTGTGCTTTGAATATGATGGAACTTTTTTTATTTAAAACGAATAATTTCATTTTCTGCAAATGTATTTCTACATTTGATGTGGTACATTTTATCGAACAATTGATATATCTTTATTTGAGTAACCATTTCAAAGTATTGTGCTAAAACTCTATAAGACATTTAAATTTACTAATTTTAAAAGATTCAAAGATTACACAAGTCTGCAACCAAAAAACTGCATGTAATTTTTTGAGTGTACCTAATGTTTTTCGGTGTGCTGAATTCGAAAATTACCTCCGTTTTTATCCATCACGTACAGTTTTTCCGCAAAACCTGTGTACTGAGTGTGGTAATGTACCATTTTACTTCTATTGAACTAAATAAATTATCTACTAATTTATGATTTAGAAAAAGGTTTATTACAAATAGTTTCCCTCATTTGCTTCTTTGATGTTCAAAGTGTACCTACAGTTATAAAAACTGAAAAAAAAGGGAGAGAGCGAGTGTGGGTGTTAGAGGGGGAAAAGTGATTTCAGGCCTGCTACACTCACCCACAGAGCCACATTGATCAGGTTTCAAATATGTTGCACTGGGTTTGTGGACTATTAAGGATTTTATTAAAATAAGGGTGATAGTGCACATCCCTTTTTAAAATAGAAATCGTCAAAGATGCTAGGTGCTAGTCGTGGCTTTCCACGTTGGACAGTATAGTGGTTGATAGTGAAAAAGTTCTGTTTTCAAATCTTCACATTAAATTAGGACTGATGAAGTAATTTATCGAGTTTTTGCCAAAAGATGGAGGCTAGGGTGGGTCGAAAAAAGCTTTTTTTTTCTGATCAATTTCTAATAGCACGGAAAACTTGCCCATGGGCATCCTAATAACGGGAAAAATACTAAAAAAAATAATTAATTACTTTTGTAATCGCGCAAGAGCTCTAAAGTTTAGAAAAAAAGTGAAATTTCTGTAATTTTTAAAGATGAATATTTTTTTCAAAAAATATTTTTTTTAATTTCTAATAGTACGGAAAACTTGCGAATGGGTATTATAATAACGGGAAAAATAATGAAAATAATATTTAGTTACTTTTGTATAAGCGCAGGAGCTCTAAAGTTTAGAAAAAAAGAGAAAAATCTGTAATTTTTAGAGATGATTTTTTTTTTCAAAAAAATTTCTAATAGCGCGGAAAACTTGTGCCAGGGCTTCCTAATAACAGCAAAAATAATTTAAAAAATAATTAATTATCTTTGAAACCACGCATAAGGTCTAAAATTTCGAAAAAAAAGAGAGAAATCTGTAATTTTTAAAATTATATCATTATTTAAAAATATATTTTTTTATACTTAATAGTAGGGATGCACCGATAAGCAAATTGGCCGATTACCGATTATCGATTAATCGGTTGTTGATAATCGGCCGATTAATCGGCTCAGCCGATTAATGATAAGGCTGATTGTTTTAATACTACCAATTTTATCATCACAGTTTTCTCTCTCTTATACAATTCTGAGTTTAGAAACAGTAAGTAATTTATTTCCAAGAGAAGATTTTTTTTCCATTTTCCATATTTTCACAAAATAGTTTCAATATTTTGTTAAATTTCTTAGAACCAATTTTCATATTATTGTCAGTTACATTACATTAACACATTGTTAATTATGTTAATTGAACATAAAAATTCAGAAACAAGGGAAGTGAGTCTGTACTCCAATTTAGGAGTAATTTTAATTTAATTTTTTAGTTTTTAGTAGCAATTTAATTCAAGACTTTTATTCTTTGTGAAAATTAGAGGTTATCTAAATCACTGTACTAAGGAGGAAACTGTCGCCACATGAAAAAGGTGGCAACATTGTCTACTATGTATATTTATTCAAAAGTAGGAGATTTAATTTATTAAAAACTTTATATCAACTGTGAGGATTATTATTACTGTTCATAAAATTATTCATCGTAATTTCTTAGTGAAGGTACAATTTAAGAAAAAAATTTCAGGAAATATTTTTTGGCCGATTAATCGGCCGGATTTTTCCGATTATTAATAATCGGCAAAATGGCCGATTATGGCCGATTAATCGGTACTACCGATTAATCGGTGCATCCCTACTTAATAGTATAAAAACTACTTTTGTAGTTATAGAAATTGGTTTAAAAAAACTTGGGGTACATTGTCGTTCGTTTGAATTTGCGCAAAAACCCTAAAAATCCCTTTTTTTTTGAAAAAATCACATATCTCACCTTATTGTACATTTTAGCATATTTTTTAGATTCAAAAATAATACTAAATCAAGTCCCAGCCACATCCTACCCAATCAACCAACCCTTTTGGGTGTGCTTACTTACACCTTTTGAATTCTGACTTCGAATCAAATTTTTGCATTAAAGATCTTGATTTTAAGGTTGTCTTAATAAAACCCTCTCGGTTTTCATTCCCATAAACTTTAGCAGCAGCCTCTGTAACTAGTTTTACACACCTCTCCACTGACTGAGTGGCAGGGAAATTTCAAGTAATCAAATTCTGGAAGGATTTTTTCTTTCAATAGGGTTGAAATATTTTGTGTAGACATACTTGACAGAAGGGGTGGAGGTGTCAGCTTGCAATTTGTCCAATAAATTAGTTCAGGATAGTCAGTGGCTTCAAAGTTAATTGAAGAAAACTTGAAAGCTCTAATGTGGCCCACTACTGGCGGCTCATTTCTGGCTTACAGTATCTTCCTGTAGCACAACTCTCTAATGTGCTGTCTGTTACCCATTATCATCGCCAGCATGAGAATCTCTAGATGGCAGAAGAAAGAGTTTCTCTGAATGACTGGATCGATTTTTTTTTTTTTATGTTGTCCGGAAAATGTCTGGTTGTTTGAATGATCTTTAATACGTGCTTCGGATCATCTTTCACAGTGTTGTGCACTTTAATATTGAACCAAACAGGAGCGTAGGTCTTTACAATGTAATTTGCAAGGGTCTTCATTTCGCTGGTCGGACTTATTTGGGAAACAAAGTCTTAACACCCGGTTTGCACAAGTTAACCATCTGGAAAGGCTGAGGGGTCCAGGATTTTTTACTGCTAATTCTGGATCACAGATTCCTGTGCTGACTGCTTGAACAATGTCTAAAAGATATTTCTAATCTTTACTGAGGTCAGTTTTTGATTTATTGTGATGGTAACAATCAATTGTGTGATGACATTCATGCATAGAAAGTTTTTCTCTTCTTTCTTCTCTTTTAGCCAGTTTAACTGTCTCTTTTCTATCCAACATTTTTCCCGTTATTAGGATGCCCATGCGCAAGTTTTCCGCACTATTAGAAATTTAAAAAAGTATTTAAAAAAAATATACTCATCTTTAAAAATGACAGATTGTCTTCTTTTTTTCTAAAATTTAGAGCTCTTGCGTGTTTACAAAAGTAATTAATTATTTCTTTTATTATTTTTTTCCCGTTATTAGGATGCCCACGAGCAAGTTTTCCGTGCTATTAGAAATTTAAAAAAGTATATTTTGAAAAAAATATTCATCTTTAAAAATGACAGATTTTTCTCTTTTTTTCTAAACTTTAGAGGTCTTGCGCGATTACAAAAGTAATTAATTATTTTTTTTATTATTTTTCCCGTTATTAAGATGCCCATGCGCAAGTTTTCCGCACTATTAGAAATTTAAAAAAGTATTTTTTGAAAAAAATATTCATCTTTAAAAATGACAGATTTTTCTCTTTTTTTCTAAACTTTAGAGCCCTTGCGCGATTACAAAAGTAATTAATTATTTTTTTTATTATTTTTCCCATTATTAGGATGCCCATGGGCAAGTTTTCCGTGCTATTAGAAATTGATCAGAAAAAAAGAGCTTTTTTCGACCCACCCTAATGGAGGCTTTCAAATATGTTTGTTCGAAGTTTTCTGATGCTAAATTGAAAGAGGGAATATTCTCAGGATCTGACATGCGCAAACTTTTATCTTACCCATTATTTTTTAAACCAATCAATGAATGAAACTGAAAAAGAAGCCTGAAACTCATTCAAAGATGTGGTACAAAGGTTTTTGGGAAGTAACAAAGACTCTGGCTATAAAAACATCGATAAGAGGATGTTTGCTGCCTTTTCAGGTTCAGCACTGTAACATGAGTTTAAAAATTCGTTTTCTACATTCAGATGTAGACTATTTTCCCAAAAACCTTGGTGGCTTTAGTGAGGAACAGGATGAGAGATTTCATTAAGATGTTAAAGACATAGAGAGATGTTACCAAGGAAAGTGGGACGTAAATATAATGTCAGACTACTGTTGGATGCTCAAGCAGGAAACATCGAGTTCCAACCAGCAAAAGCACTCTAATAGGAGCATCAATGAAAAGAAATAAAACGGTTTTACCGTGAAAAAAAATAAACACTAAACGTGATCCACTTTTTAAAATGTGTTGTTATGAGTAAAAAAACTGTAAAGCTTTTTTTTTCAATAAATATATAATTTTCTTTGTAACTTTTATTTTTTAAATTTAACAATTAAGCCCTCACGTTCTGCAAAAAATCTGTACGTGATAGAAAAAAAATGAAGCTCATATTCGGATTCAGCACACCGAAAAACATTAAAATCAGTTAAAATATCCCATGCATCTGTTCGATTTTTTTTTTGCAGACCTGTGTCATTTTACTTAACAATTTATCATTCTAGTACTTTGGTCACAACGCAATGATCAACCATATTATACACTCATATCTTGTTTAAAAAAAAACAAACACTAAATGTCCCTGTAGATGATTGGGCCCCTTATACCTTAAATTTGAATTAAATTGATTTTGAACTCCCAAATCATCATCAAAAAAAGTGCCTAATATTCAAACATCCAAAATATGAGCTGCACTGTAAAATATTTATGTGAAAATACAGAAAAATAAGCTAGAATATCTGATAATTTACGCAAGTACTACTTCAAAAGTTGTGTAGTTTTTCGGTAATAGTTTTAAAGGAAACTTGTTTTCTTCTTTGATTCTACAAAAATACAGAACACGAATGAAGTTTCTGTGCAATAGCTTAAAAGAGTACTTTCTTTTTCCGCACTCTTTGCTAATTCCGTAAAACATTTTTCCTGCAAGTTACGTGAGTATTCGTTCAAAAGCTTGAAAAACGATGCTTATTTTTCTCTTTGAATACCCTCACAAGGACTCTTCAGCAGTAATTCAAAATATTTAGAATTATTTAAGCGTAAATAAATGTTTACTTTGATTAGTTATCATAAAAAATATTTTCATAACAAAGTGAAAGTGATGTTAGCAAAATAAAAGCTATAAAATGATATCGACAGAGGTGCTATTTTGCAAAGATGGAAAGAGGATTTTAGAGCGGATTTCGTCTGAGACTTCAGCCAAGAGATTGGATGTTTGCTACGTGTTGAAACAAAGACTGTAAAAAAAGCAAAAGTAATTAAGTATTCTAAGTATTCTTTATTTGAATTAAAGTATAAGTGCGTTTTTTGTTAGAAAGCTGATACATTCATCTTGATGTAAGCTTGAGTGCTACTAGTAACTTATTTTACACCTAATTACGTATGAGATGGGAAAATGCGTCTTTTAAAGATAGATACATTTTAATTACTTTTGTAACGTTTGCATTTAATTATTTACACATTTGCATTTGTTATATAGCTTTTGAACGATTACTTTTTTTTTTCATTTTACAAATTATCCTTTCTTTGTAAAATGCAAAAAAATCTGTAAATGTATTTTAGGAAGTATAGTATACTATAATCTTAACTGACAGTTCATCCTTTGTATAATAATTAATTATTTGCGAACACATAATATTTTGATTGATCTAATGCATATATTTATCGAATCCAGCCTTAAAACTAGTTAACTCTATAGGTAAATTAGTACAATCAAGGGCCCACAGTGGGCCGTAACAAGGAAAAACCCAGGGCGGGGAAGGGAGGGATGAGTTTGGTGGATCCTTAATGTTTCTCAAACATGTATGCATGCTCATCTACAGAGAGAGAGCTAGAGGGACAGAATTAAGCTTCTAATCGTGATCTAGGCGAGGTAATTGCTCTAGAAAACTTGCCACTCAAACTAAATGAAAAATCTAATAAAGTAAAAAGTCGGGAAATTTTTAATGTAAACATTACTGAGAAAGAAAATGGTTGCAGAACAGATAAAAGTGTATATTAAATTCTAACGGGAAAAGTAAATAGTTGCAGCTCTAATTTGTTAACATCGAGACTTACAACTCTAAGCATATATTTCGCCTTTCCCGTTCTCTCCTCGAGTCCCAATCAGTGTAGGATGTAGCGTGTCCGTCTATGAACACTAAGATGCATATAGTTCAAATATCCCTGCTTAAACTTTGCTCTCTTCAACTCGCCACCACGTTCTTTTATGTAACGAAGTCTTTCTTTTTTCTGGCAGATTGCAGTCTTATATTTTTTTAATTTTGTTTAATTCGGAGTCTCGGGTTTTCTATTTCTAAGATATTAGAGTTTTGGATTTTTTTTATTTCTGTCAAGCTACAAATTAAATCACTATTGACTTCTATGAAGTATAATAAAGAAAAAGATCTTTTGCTTTCAAAAGAAAAGACCGAGATATATTTTTAGACAGTAGAATATTCATAATATTTCTTAGAATAAGCTATTCTTCAAAACTTGTAAGACACATTTTCGTAACAAAAATTATTGGGTTTTCTACTTACACTATAAGCCATTTATTTTTCTCGGCACAGCATGAAGGATTTCCATATTCCTTGCAACATCTTTGATCGGTTTCACACGTGTAAACATTGTCCATATCGTACCATCCTTTTTCGCTGTCAATCATGCAGTCCTTTTTTGCTGAAAAAGGAACCAGTATTTAAGATGTTTTTAAGCTTTACTTTCACGTTACATCAGTACAACATCAATGAAACTATTTGACATCAGGGAAACTAAATGTCAAATACAGGGTGTCCACTCCAATCGTGGACCAATAGCTAATTTCTAAACCGTTAGAGATAAGCATATAGTTTATTTAGGAAAAAATCTCCAAATTACGAAAGGCATTTTGGGTCTATTCAATGTTTTTCAAAAAATCAAATTTTGAAAGAGTTACGAAATTTAAATTTTTATACAGCCCCCCAGTCCTATCAATCATATTTAGTAAAACATTCTTGACACTGTAACGTTTAAAACTAAAAAAAAATCACTCTTCTACGACAAAAATTGACCGAGTTATGACGTTTTGAAAAATCAAGATTTTGCATTGTTTCATGACGTCATCGAGAGATCGCTTTAGGGACCGTATGCGAAATCCTTCAAAATCTTGATTTTTCAAAACGTCATAACTCGGTCAATTTTTGTCGTAGAAGAGTGATTTTTTTTTAGTTTTAAACGTTACAGTGTCAAGAATGTTTTACTAAATATGATTGATAGGACTGGGGGGCTGTATAAAAATTTAAATTTCGTAACTCTTTCAAAATTTGATTTTTTGAAAAACATTGAATCGACCCAAAATTCCTTTCGTAATTTGGAGATTTTTTCCTAAATAAACTATATGCTTATCTCTAACGGTTTAGAAATTAGCTATTGGTCACCGATTGGAGTGGACACCCTGTATGTTAAAACAGTAAAAATCGTATGATCATCAGTGCCGTCGTAATTCAAAGAAATATCAAGCAATATGAGTACAAATATTGCCATACAATTAATATAGATTATTAAAATATGTAACTTGTCTTTCAATACCTTAAGCAAAGAAAAAAAAATGCAAAAACTCCATTTTTATTCCATTTTCAAAGAAACAGAGTCTGTAAAAATATTCAGAGCCCGTTGCTGGTTTAGCCTGATCGCTTCAGTTTCTTTCATTTAAATTAGCTGCAGTATTAGTTCAGATTTATTAATATTTTAATTCATGTTCTGCACGTATTAGAATTTTACTTTAGTTATTCAAAATTCATCTATTTATGAAAAGTGTTCGCAAAAATTATCACTTAAGCTTAAATGGTATCATTAGCCCTGCACAGTAACCAGAAGATCCAATCATTCCTGCATCTTGGATCTCTTGCATTGATGTTATAATTTAAGTTTACTTCTTAAACATAAATTTTAAAAAGTGAATATTTCCTCCCTTTTTTAAGTTTTTGGTGTACATGTGTGTGTTTATATGTTAAGCTTAAGTTTACTTCTTAAACACGATTTTTTTTTAAGTGAATATCTTGATCTTAAGTTTACGGTGTACATGTGTGTGTTTTTCTACGGAATTGTAAGAAACTTAAATCTAATCTAAGTTTCTTTCAAGATTTATAAAAAAAAAAAAGAATATTATGTGGCTACTAACACATTCAGTGAACTAAGCTACTGACCTGGAAGGTTTTTTAATATGGTAATGCTTAAATTAAGGTTTATAAGATCCAATTGAAATTAGTTCCCAAAAGTACAAGGCTTATAAAGTTAATAAAGAGTAAGGTCAATTGTTCAAAGTTAGTACATATAAAAGTGATTATGCTCCTGCAGATTTCAAGGAGAACTTTGACCTCATTCGCATTTGATATTGTGTCTGATGGAATTATACTGTGAAAGGTTATCTGATGAATGATTAATTCCAAAATGATACAATTTTAATACACTGCGATGCAAAAGTTTAGACAAAATGCAAATATGTAAATAAAAAGAAAACTATTCAACGAAATGCTTTCAAATTTCTACTGCAGGTACACAATATGGTCCTAAATACGTGTCTTATACGAGTTCTTAAAACTATAACTGGAATCAAATTTTGGATATTACAAAAGACATTTTTTTACATTGTTGCAAAAATTTAGACAATAGTCAGATTTTATGCAAATATCCCTTGAAATGTGATTGGTGGAGGAAATGCGGGACTGTATTATTCATTTATAAAGTGTAGAGATTGCTGAATAAATAATCAAAATCTCAAAAGCTCTTTAGTTCTCGTGTAAAGAAGATGAGAAAGTTTGGAAATCGAAATTTGAAAATGAACCTACTTTATTAATTTTTTGTCTTTTAAATCGGCTCTAGTATGGTAGTACATTGTTTTTTACTTTGTGGAGAGCAAATTCAGACATGCGTATCGATCAAAAAGTCCAAGAAAAATTATATTTCTTAAGGATGAAGGAATTGAAAAAACGGCTAAGACTGACGATTCGCCCCTTAATCCTACAAAACTTCAACTTCGGTCAAAAACAGCACGTGACAGCATAAGTAGATGAACAACTGAATCGGAATGCATAAAAAAAAAAAACAAAGAATTGTGCTTGAGCCTTTTCGGACAGAGTGTCCCAAATAAGCCAGATTTTAATGTGAGAAGCAGCATATGTATCATCGTGACTAAAAAATGAATGATACTTTCTTTGATAACAATTATTAAAATTGGGATGGCCTAGATGGATCATAATTCTTTTCGCGGGACTTGAGAAATATCCAATGATCATATGCTGTGCTGCTTTTACCAATAAAATCTGGCTTAGTTGGGACACTCTGTCCGAAAAGGCTCAAGCACAATTCTTTGTTTTTTTTTATGCATTCCGATTCAGTTGTTCATCTACTTATGCTGTCACGTGCTGTTTTTGACCGAAGTTGAAGTTTTGTAGGATTAAGGGGCGAATCGTCAGTCTTAGCCGTTTTTTCAATTCCTTCATCTTTAAGAAATATATTTTTTCTTAGTCTTTTAATCGATACGCATGTCTGAATTTGCTCTCCATAAAGTAAAAACAACGTACTACCATACTAGAGTCGATTTAAAAGACAAAAAATTAATAAAGTAGGTTCATTTTCAAATTTCGTCTTCCAAACTTTCTCATCTTCTTTACACGAGAACTACAGAACTTTTGAGATTTTTATTATTTATTCAGCAATCTCTGCACTTTATAAATGAATAATACAGTCCCGCATTTCCTCCACCAACCACATTTCAAGGGATATTTGTATAAAATCTGACTATTGTCTAAACTTTTGCAACAATGTAAAAAAATGTCTTTCGTAATATCCAAAATTTGATTCCAGTTATAGTTTTAAGAACTCCAGACACGTATTTGGGACCATATTGTGTACCTGCAGTAGAAATTTGAAAGCATTTCGTTCAATAGTTTTCATTTTATTCACATATTTGCCATTTGTCTAAACTTTTGCATCGCAGTGTATATAGTTAATAAGTCTGTTAAAGATAATAAAGAAAACTTATATAAGCTTCATTCACACTGGATGATTGCTGAACTTTAGTGCGAAAGGAATCATATGGTGGAAATTAGTGAAGTCAACAGTCCCTTAGTTGATTTTCAGATAATTATGATCCAAATTTAATAAAGTAAACTTGGACTCCAAGTAGATGAGAACATTTTCAGATATTCGTCCAATGAGGGTGAAGGAGCCATCACATTTGATTTAATAGCCGCAGATGGCTTTCGTTATTTATCCCCTGTACAATATCAGGGCTTTATATCAAAAATATTCTTTTTCAATATCTTAATCTCTCTAGTTCAAAACCAATTGAGTTTTAAAAAAATCAAACTAACATATTTTCTTTTATTAAAATTGAAGCAAAATTGAACCTGGCCAATGTGAACATCAAGTGCATCAAGACTTCTAAATAGAATGATATATATTAGTTCATAATCATACATTGAAGACTACATCGACAAACAAATGTTCATAACGGTACAATGGTATAACAAATTAATCGCAATTCAATACAATTACAATATTTTATTGATGTTGCTTATATATATTATATATGATGTTGGAATATATATATATATATATATATATATATATATATTATATATATATATATATATATATATATATATATATATATATCAGAATGTTCCAAAGTGATAAGAAAGAAACATTAGATAAAAATACTTATCAGCACATTTCTGCTTTTGTTCCGCTAAGCAAAACAATATTTGGACAAATTGGAGTTAGTTAAGGAGTCGCGGCAAATTGAAAATATCAATTTATTATTGCTTGCTTGTAAAACTTGTTGATGCTTGAAAAATTGCTTGCTTTTTGTCAACCTTTTACAGATTACTTCGAAACACAAACCAATTAACTGTTACAATTTACCAAAATTATTAAGAGATATCTTGAGTACATTCTTCCTTAGTTCAACTGCACTGAGAAAAGTCTTCAACGCCCAAGATGACACTGAGGGCCGATTGGGTTATTAAATTTTAGTAAACAAGAAAAAAAATGCGTTATGTAACACTAGCATTTAGGAGCTAAATGCTACATATTTTACATGTTTTGTACATGTTTTTTACATTTTTTGTAAAACCTTCACTTTCTGTATGTTAAATCAGAATCTTAAAGAGCTAAATTTTCATGATCCCTAAACATGGACCAATTTAACTGATATTTTTCCCTTGTTATGTAATGCCATATAAAGCAAGAGCAGCCTGGTGGAAAACACGATTTCCAGTTTTATTTTACAGATTTATTATTTATTCATTTTTATTTATCTATTTTTTGACCAACCCACTATATACATATATACACATACATACTTTCAGAATACGTATTTCGAATAAAATTAAGCTCGCGATAATCAAACAATGGGAACGCAATCGATTTCCTTTCACCGTAGAATTCAGCTGAATTTCGGAAATACTTCATCGAAAAAAATTCGCTATTAATTAAACCGTCTCAACTCTTCCTCTTGAAAAGTCCAGAATCCATTATACTCATTATAAAAATTACATTTATATTCCCTCTACGTGGCAGCTCTTTTCAGTCATCCTATCTTGCGGTAATCCTTTAAACCCTTTATTTTACTTCATTCATTAATATATCAAGACCTTTTATTTTTATCCCATCGTTAAAAAGGAATAGTTCAACCTTCACCTATCCTCTACTTCTACACTAACCTTTCCAATAGGAGCCCATCCCAGGACGTTAATGGGCACACTCTCGCTTCAAGCGAACCTTCAACAATAAAAGGAAAAAATCCAAATTGAAATGCCGGCTGCTATTTTTGTTCAAAGTGTAGCATTTTGATACAATGGTGCAAATGTTGTGTTGGAAATTTTAGCATTGTAGTAATAATTGTTCTTGGACAGTTTAAAAAAGAGAATCTTAGTTGCAAATAAAAGCTTTTTCTCTTTTATTTCAAGTATACATACACAATCGCTACAATTAAAATGATAACAGTCACAATCACATAAATTTGCTTGGAATTACCCAATCTATAGTCTTATATTATTTTCATCATTAATTTAAAAATATTGGTTTGGTAAATTGAAAAAAAAAGTATTCTTCAAAGTGCATTGTATTAATTGTAAAATAGTTTTTTTCAATCCCTATGTTTGGTGTAACCCTTTAAACATTTTGTGTAAGGCAATGCTAAAAGTACAAGAAAAATAATTACACATTTAAAAATCGTGATTTTTCTTTTTTGCTCTAAGATTTATTTTTTATCTATATCAAATATAAAGTTTGTAAAGGTGTACTAATTCAGAACGAAAATTCACGAATTAAATGAGAAGAAATACATTATGAAATTTTAGTTTGCTCCTGCTTCAGTCTGGCTTAAACACTATATAAATTTTAATGCTTTTGTCGTAAAAATATGACTCTCCTTCTAGACTTTACGACTCGGATCTATCGCACACCCGAATCGATTTTGTTGCAAATGCTAGTCCGTATATGAGTCATAGTTTTTATTGCCTTACATTGTTAAAATAATTTATAAAATTACTTAACAGATCTGAGAACGCAATATTAATAGTGATTTGAATTGCCTTAGGGTAATATAATAATCTAAGGCTAATAGCATGAACAATAAAATAAAAACTGTTTATGTCAAAAATAAAATACTATGCTTAGATTTATTAATTCACTTTGGATTTTTTCCCAAAATATGAAAAAATATTATCGTTTTTCATTTTCCACTCGACATTTTTCTGATGGACAAGAAACCAAAATACGTAATTTACTTTCTTTTATTGCTTTCAAACTTATGAGGACGCCTTTTTTTAACTTAAAAAATATACTGCTTTGAATGTCAACTATTTATGCTCACACTAAATATTGGTATCTGTTTCTATGCGAATTTATCTATTCAAATAATAGACAGTAAATATTCACGTATTCTCCGCTATTTCACACGTATTCTCCTCTGCTTTTCTTTTTTTTTTTTTGTTAATAATTATTGTCCAAGTTAAATCTGTATCATCAGGAATTTTGTAGCGCCACATTTCCAACACAAGTACATCTGTTGAAATTACAACTGCATTGTTGTTAGTTACAACAAGTCAGTTAACAGTATTGTTGTTAATTACACCAGCAATGCAAACATTGCTGTTGTAATTAACTGTTTAAAGCTAAAAAACGACCGGTTAAGGTTAATATGCCATGAAACTGAGGCATCCTACCAAGCAGGAAATCTTCCAAGCAAAAAGTTTATAATTATCCCTCAAAAGCAATTAGCAAAATAAATGAAAATCAGGGAGTCTTCTTGACACTTATATTAATTATTATTACAAATAGGCATGTTTTTAACAAATATCTTTTCAAATATGCCAAATGTTATGAAAAGGTAAAAACGATTGAAATGAAATGGAATATGCTTTTTTAAGTAAAATAAAGTATGCGTAGAAGAAAATAACAAACTTTTGTAATTTTTAAAAAATAATATTCTTTCATTGAAATATATTTAGTATTTTTTTTCAAGTAACGGGAATCTTTAACAAACAAAAATCGATGTAAATGTAACAGTTGATTAGTTAAAGACTGAAAAATCTGTAAACTAATTTTTTTTGGTTTTTTTTTTAAAGTAAAATCCTTCTAAGTCACATTTTTATGTAAAAATAAAATGTTACTTTAACATGATCTATATATTTTCCTTTTGACTTAGCAAACACAGCTGATATAAAATAATGATTTCCCCAATTTCATACCTTTAAAAGTAATTTTTCGAGCAATAAATGCTTTCGTTACCTTTTTAATACAGGAATTAAAATGTATGAGGAGTTTTTTTACAGTCCTGTATTTACCTTAACCCTCTCCCTTCGAAAAAATAAACATTTATCTAGATCAACCCTTGATTCAAATTTTAATCATGTGTCGGAAAGAGTCACGAAGAGTGGTGCATATTTCAGTTTTTGCTATTTTTTGCTAATCTGAATTGAACAGGAACGCAGCACACAAAAATCCAATGGTACATTTTCAAGCCACAAGTACAGCAAAATATATTAAACGATTTCATATGAATGTTTTAAAATGGTCACATTTCATCCCACATCTTTCTCGAATGAGAGAGGACAGGGAAAATGTTTGTCAATATTTAATGTAACGAAAATTGCATTTTGATTAGTTAAAACTGAAACAAAAGTAGGACTGGGCTCTTCTGTTACCCCAAAATGTGTGTGGTTGGAGATATTTGAGTTAAATGAGTTAGATGTTCACCTAACATATTTTTCAACTTATTTTATCCACACATGTGATGGATATTGCTGCTGTCAACTTAAAAGTATCATGAAATTGCGTAAAAAGCAAGCATACAAGTAATAAAACATATAGAACTCGAAGAATGAATTAAAAAAGTGGAAACTTTCAGGTATTTAAAACAGAAAATAATGCAACATGTAACAAAATCAAACTGGTTAATCTTATTTAAGGATACTTATTCACACAATCAAAATATATATGTTTTTATATATAATATACTTTTTCCTACTTCTTACTTGTATCCATGCAATGTAAACATGCAATGAAAATCGATTCATGAACGGGCTTGTGCGAACATTAGTGCAAACAAAGGCTTTTTCATTAAAAAATACATTATTCTTTATTTGAAATACAAACTTAGTTCAACAATTCCCTCAACATCATTTCTCTATCTCTCTCTCTCTCTCTCTCTCTCTCTCTTTTTGGGTGTTAAAACCCGTTTCAAGACAAGAATCTCTATTAAATCGCATAATAACTTTTGAACTTCGATATAAAAATCAGAATATCATAAGAATTAATTTTCCTTGGAAGTATAAGATAAAAATAAAGAGCGTAATGGAGATATTAAAATATTTTAATCGACTATCTTTTCAAACAATAAGGAATATAATAAGTAATATTGATGCATTGAATTCCTTACTTTGGAATTTGGCATTTAAAAAGGACTTTCTTCGATATTCATTTCTTTACAACATTTTCCAATCAATAAATTCACGGGAGAATGAAAGCAAAACGAAGAATCTCTCTTCGCGCTTATCTAAATCATGCATTTAACCACGCAGTGAATATCCTTTTTCCCCCTAAAAAAGAACTGGGTTATAATTGAAAACGCACTTTCTAATTTCCTTGAATCAGTCAAAAGCAAAAATTTTTTTTTGGCATAAAAGAATATAGTTTTATTTTTACTTTGGCTGTAAGTGCGCAGCCGCAGAGCATTTATCAATTTTCTTCCGAAAATTTAATTTCAAGTTTGTTTCTTCAAGAACTCTCTCCACACTGCAAAAAATGAGCTGTTGTTTTCACAGTAAAAAACTGGCTGCCGAGGTTCCAATTTAAAACTGTAAAATGCACAGTAATAAACTAAACGAGCAATTTTAGTTTCTTACTGTAAAGTTAGAAATTTTACAATTTATTGCCGTAAAATTTAGCTGTATTATACTGTAAAAACAACAGTATAATAATGGCAGCAGAGGTTCCAGTTTAAAACTGTAAAATGCACGGTAGTAAACGGCTCATTCCACGTCAAATCGCCTAATTTAAATAGTCGGCCGTGCCGTCATGTCTCGAATTTTGTTCAATATTTTTTTACGGATGGATACCTATGAGATAAACTCAAATTAATTTTTTTAGATTTTTTGAATAAAAATTTAGGATTGTAGAATTTTTTGAAAATTTGATTTTTTTAGAATTTTTGCTTTTTTATTTTTGGTATGCATTTTGAAAAAGCTCTCTAACTTCCTCATTTTTCATTCAATTAAGCCAGTTTAAGTATCATTTTAAAGCTAATTATTTTTTCCTTCAATATTAGTGACAAAAATGAGATTGTGAAAAATAGAATTTTGCCAATGGTCGTCTGAAGTCAGATTTTGTGTTTTTTCGATTGGTATGTTCAATAGGTCATATCTCCGTAGTACCAACTAAGAACTGCCCATTTTTTTTTCAGTGATGACAACATCGTATACTTTTTATGTATAAAAAATTAGGAGGGTGTTTTTTGTTGTTTTGGAATAAAAAATTCAAGTGTGTTTTTTCAGTTGGTATGATCAATAGGTCATATCTCCGGACTACCAACTAAGAACTGCACGCCACTTTTTTTCTGTTATGACAACATCATACCCTTTTTATGTATAAAAAATTGGGAGGGTGCTTTTTGTAGTTTTGGAATAAAAAAATCAAACGTGTTTTTTCAGTTGGTATGATCAATAGGTCATATCTCCGGAAAACCAGTTAACAACTGCGCCATTTTTTTTCCATAATGAAAACATCATGATGTTTTTATGATCAAGAAATTAGAACGAAGTTTTTTTGTTATTTTGAAATAAAAATATAACATGTTTTTTTTTCAAAAAACTTTACTTTAAAATCAACTTTTGAAACTTAAATTTGAGATTCACTCAGCATCACACGTCACAAGCAGATGAAAATGTATCCTATTTATTACATTCAAATACTTGATGGTAGTTTTATATTGTTCTATTGCTGGCATGCTTTGGTAGTGAAAAGTCGCTGCAGAATTATTTTACTCTTCAGTAATTATTTGCTAGCCACTCCATCAACCGATAGGAATTACGATAAAGTAAACTGAAATGTCTTTAAATATACTTTCATTCATAGTTTGACAAAGAAAGACTCGCGAGCTCTTGGTGGTTGGAAAAAATTTATATTTGGTTTCCATTATTCTGAAATCTACGTAACATTTTATAATTTGTTATCAAATGAAAGCATAAAAAATTGATGAAGAACAATCTTTATTTCTACGATGTTCCGACAGTGGCAACAAAAGATTTTTCAAACACAGAAACCTTCTTCACTAATATACCCTTCGTGTCTAATGGCTTGAAGAAGTAATTCTCTCTGCTGCCTACTATTATTAAGGCTCTTTCATATCTTTGCTTTAAAAATCTTCATTTGCAACCACTTCCACTGCTGTAACGAGAAACATCTGTATCCCCTTTATGTTTTGAGAGGCAAATTGAAATACATCATGTGCATTTAAAATCTGTCCTTCGAGAGTTTTTTGAAGACTTGCTCTTATTGCAAGCCGTTTTATTGTGCCCCCTACTCCATCGCATGCATTCTTGCCATGACTCGTGGCAAAGAAATGCCATTCAGCTGCCATGTCGTGGTCTTCCTTGTGATAGCATAGTTTTTTTTTTTTTTTTTTTTTTTTTTTTAATTTTACGGAGTTTTTAAACTTGTCGAAAACTTGATTTTCAAAGAAATTTGTTTCAAAAATTCAATATATTTTTTAAATTTTAGAACAACAAAAAACACCCTTCTAATATCTTGATCATAAAAAACATTATGATGTTTTCATTATAGAAAAAAAATTGGCGCAGTTGTTAACTGGTAATCCGGAGATATGACCTATTGATCATACCAACTGAAAAAACACGTTTGATTTTTTTATTCCAAAACTACAAAAAGCACCCTCCCAATTTTTTATACATAAAAAGGGTATGATATTGTCATAACAGAAAAAAAGTGGCGTGCAGTTCTTAGTTGGTAGTCCGGAGATATGACCTATTGATCATACCAACTGAAAAAACACACTTGAATTTTTTATTCCAAAACAACGAAAAACACCCTCCTAATTTGTTATACATAAAAAGTATATGATGTTGTCATTACTGAAAAAAAAATTGGGCAGTTCTTAGTTGGTACTCCGGAGATATGACCTATTGAACATACCAATTGAAAAAACACAAAATCTGACTTCAGACGACCATTGGCAAAATTCTATTTTTCACAATCTCATTTTTGTCACTAATATTGAAGGAGAAAATAATTATCTTTAAAATGATACGTAAACTGGCTTAATTGAATGAAAAATGAGGAAGTTATAGAGCTTTTTCAAAATGCATACCAAAAATAAAAAAGCAAAAATTCTGAAAAAATCAAAATTTCAAAAAATTCTACAACCCTAAATTTTTATTCAAAAAATCTAAAAAAAATAATTTGAGTTTATCTCATAGGTATCTATCCGTTAAAAAATATTGAACAAAATCCGAGACATGACGGCACATAGCCTTAGGCGATTTGACGTGGAATGACCCAAACTGTAAAATTTGTATTTTCACAGTTTAGTACTGTAAAGTTAGCAATTTTAAAATTTATTAATGTAAAATTAGCAATTTTTACAGTTTATTACTATAAAATTAGCTATTTTATACTGGCTATTTTATATTGCAACTACAACTATAAAATTGGCTATTTTATACTGTAAAAACAGCATTCATTTTTTTACAATGCATACATATTTCCAAATATCACATAGTTCCACATTTTTCTATATCCATTCTAACCTGTCTTTAATCACATTTCGCGTACTTTTTATGAGTAGTATTCCATTGTTTTTATGTAGCAGGTAATCGTTAAAGGACCTTAATTTATTGTTTTTGCTTTATTACCCTTTATTGCTCTATTCCTTTTACGCACCTTAACAATGAGCTTTTTCATTTTTGCTTGAAACGACCAGTCTGAAAGAAATTCCGTTAAAGAAGAATAGGCACGTAAATTTCAAACGTCATAGTTGTCTTCCACTGGGCCAAACCTCTTACTTGACAAGACTGCAAAATAATAGATAATTCTGAAGACATTTTAGATCTTGGAGAACATAGGAAAACTCTATTTTGTTACGACAAAAGTGTCCTAGGAATGATCTCTTTATGAACGTAATAACCCTAAAATGCAAAACTCTTTAGCTGACAGCAACATATAATTTCTAAATTGAATGGGAGATAATGCAAATCTTCCAATTTTATACCATTTAAACTTTTTCTGCTCGCAAATAAAATTGTTTATCATATTTTTATTGAGAAGAATTCAGGAATTTAAAGCATTTAAATGATCTCTTATTTTTATGGTAGTAATAAAAACTCAATTAGCTTATTATAATTATTTTTTGATAAAAATATCTTCTTAACGTTATGCAAAGTAGATTTTCGAGTATTTCCACCAATTTTTTAACTAAAATTGCTATTTTTTTTAAGCTTTTTAAAGACTGGGAAAAACAAGACTAAGCCGATTTTTTTTTTTTTTTTTTTAAGACAGGGAAATACGGGACAAAACCGAACTTTTCAGCTATGAAGTGAAATACGTTAAAAATATTTTAACGATAAAAATTAGTCAGCCTACTTCGTGATACATTTGAGATGAAATATTCTTAATTTGGAAGTGTGGATGTGTACATTAGGATGGAGTGAAAAAAACGAAATTATCGGACAGAACAGCCTGGTGCGGAAAATTTATGAATCCATACAAATATTAAAAGTCTAAAATTTTCGCACGATCAGATTATATCTCCTGCCTTCGCTGACGGATAAAATTTCAAGATTTTAGGGAAAAAAAGTGACTTCCTACAATGTTTGAAACATACAAAACTGAATGAAACAAAAAAGCTACGGGCTAAAAAATTAGGCAATTGTGCCTCCTAGAACTATAGGCAATATTAGACGGAATGGAATACATTTTTTGGTTGGACACAAAATATTGTACCACGTGGATCGCAAGGTTGGTTATGCAAGCTTTTGGCTTTTAAGAAATTTGCTACGCAAAAAAGGTTGAGAAACGATACTACTGAAATTTATTTTGAGAGGGAATTAATGTATTTTAAGGGGCACATAGTACGTTAAGGTCAATATTTCAACTTATAACTATCCAGATGATCTCAAATAAAGCAAAAAACAAAAAGGACTGGGAGGGAAATGGATTACTTTTGGTCCAAACATACACTGCCATATTAGAAGCATAACAACAAAACTCTTAGGCACAAACTATAAATTTTATCAATTACTAATGATATGTCATAAAACACAAGCAGCAACTTCTTAAGTTTGAATTAAAGAGGAAAATGATATAAATGTTTGAAAATTACACAAAATTTTTGAAAAAATGAATTAGTTTATAAAGCTAAATTAAAAAAAAGAGATAGAAATTTTTTAAAAGTAGTTTCATTTTTTACCTAACTAACAATTACTCCCACTTTTCAACATTAGATTGTATTGAATGGGTTGAAAAAATAATTGAGTTTTAACTCAAGTCAAAATGTTAGAAAAACCGTCAAAGCAAGTTTTTTAATCAAAAGAATTAAAATAACCCTAAAGGTCTGCATAACGTATTCGAAAAAACTGTTTTTCGAATACGTTTTTTTAAGACAGTTATAAATATTTCCATTTAATTTACAGTATTTCGAGAAAATGTGAAGTTTATATTCAAGTTTTATGCTACCATGTTCGCCTTTTCAATAAATAAGCTTTACTAAACTTAATATGAGATTAGACAATCTTTTAAATAGATTTTTCAAGAAAAAAAATTTTTTTTGCCTTTCTATATTATTTATGTCTCTTGAAGTTATGTATTTCTGATTAAACAAGCAGCACGGAAATAATGGCATGTTTCTGCAAAATTATGTTTAAGCGAATTCTTCTTATGTTAAATCCTTAGAAATCATCATAATCCTTACTCGTAATTAGCAGTGCAAAAATAATATAACCGCTTTCGTTCCTTGATGAACTTTCCTTCAATGCATCCATTGCAAACCAACGGTATTTATTAGAACTTAAACTAATAAATTATTTAGAAGAAAAAACACCATATCGTAAGATATTTCCAGTATTAACAGAGAAACAAAAGTGTTTTACTGGACTATTTAAAAGCATTTGCGGAATTCCTCAAGAGCTTTTCATCAGTTGGTACTATAGGGCATGGCAATTCCTAGTAGTAAACAAACCATGCTTCTGGTAAACCTTGACTCACCTTCACAGCTCCAAGTGTAATAGCTGACAAGAAGCACAGCTACAAGAAATGAAAGCCACAACATTCGACCCATAAATGTGTCTGCCATGTTTTCTTGCACAGCCTCCTACTGCAAATGATCCGAAAAAAGTGATGAGATTGTGTGAAATCATTTACCAAGACAGTCATTACCATACAAATATACACAGAATTAATTCTTTCAATGTGTTGTTATCTAGTTGCTATAGCGATGGTTACATTGGATGACTATGAGATTGATCGCAGAAATCTTTTCGTCTATGAAACATTTTGTAGATGCTTTAGTCACGTAAATCTCGTCATGCTGTCTTAGCCATGTGTGAACCAAATAACAGGACGATCTAAAGAAAGATTTTTACTTCTACCAAAAGTGAAAACACACCCACATTAGTATCTGGTCAATATGTACATTGCGGCACGAAAACTGAAATAATATATATGTTCAACTTCATTCAATTCGGAAGAGTAAGAAAATCCATCTTAATGCCTTTTGAAATAATTTTACGCCTTCACCATTTTTTAACAAAGATTTAAGAAACTATTAGACAGTATTCGAGAAATTGAAGTTTTTAAATGAGACGGGACAATTTCCAGCTCAATAAACTTTAATGTTGCTTCATTTACAATCTCTAGATAAAATGAAAGAGCGACTCATTTTACTATATTTTGACCCTAAAAGTGTTTTTTTTTTTTTTTGATAAAAACTCAAAATGAAGCAGTTATTTTATGGGGAAATATCTAATTAATTCAAATACGCTACCCCGAGCTCTGAGTTAGGTGGTTTCTTACTTTAATCTCATGGCCAAAGCATAATTAATTCCACCAATGATTCGGCGGCTTTATTTTGTTCCGATACTCGAATGGTACTAATTTCAATATATTTAACGAGCAATAACGCCAAATATTTGTCTTAATCATACATTCTTTGGGTTATCAACTTCTTCCCATTTAATTATTGTTATTAACGGTAATCATTCAATAGAAAATAATATCGTCTATCAACGTGAAATCGAATAATGCGCTAATGTTTCGATCCCAACTATTCTATCACTTTGAGGCATTATTTTGTTACTGAAAAAAAATAATGTTGCAACTCCGACTCCGTGAGATATGCAGGTTGGGACTTATAATCCAGATTGGGAGATACGGCAATTTGCAGCAACGATTTCAGCAATTAAAGAGAAGCCGGATGTTGTGTTTCATAGAACAGAAAAAAATGTAAGTAATAATGATATTTAATCACTCTTACAAAAGCATTTTCAAATGTCATAAAATTTCCGTCGTATGTTTCAGTGTTTCAAACATATATTTTTTTTTAGTGTTATCATTAAATAAACCGAAATACTTTATAAAAACCTAATATTGCAGACACGTAGTTGAAACACACATTACTGAACAACGGTTTTCTTTAGAAGAAAGTAAATAAAGTTGATTCTGTGATTTATTTCAACAAAAGTAAAAAAAGTAAAAAAAGTATTAAATAATATTATGTGTTTATCATATTACCTTGCCGAGCCACCGTGTTACCGACCTGTATCGCTTACCGTGTCCAAGAACCTGTAATCAGGTGGGACATACAACCTTTTTTGCTAGGTTGACGCCCCACCACTTCTTGTTTTAAACACAAAGCCAATATGGTTGCAATCAAGAGTAACAGCCAGACCCGTCATTTAAGTGGGAGGCGGGGGGGTCAATTGCCCCCTGACTTTGAGAAATCAATGTATTTACATATAAGTGGGCTCGGTTTTTTATGTTTTCCGATGAAATTGCATTGTGTTTGGACCCTTTGCCCCCCCCCCCCTGGAAAAACTTGAAATGATGTCCCTGGTAACAAACAGCCTTCTTTATGATGTTATCTTACTGTATAACAATATAATTCAACAAAACATTAATATGCGCGCTGTTCACTTAAATAGAAGTTTTTTAGGCTATTAACATTAATCAAGCGGCAAAAAGTGTCACTCTGGCCTTTCATTTTGCTATAAAGTTAAAATTACTTCTAACAATTCACTGATAATGGCTGTAGTGTATGAATAAAACGCGTCTAAGTTGAAATACTATTGAAAAAGGGGACACCGGGGCATTCTAATGGTGAAATAGTGAAATACAGTTACTAGGGTGTTTTACCCCTACTAACCCTATTGATAGCCGTACTGTCCGTCCGTTAAAACCGTGCCTGGCACTCGCGAACAGCTCCACTTAAAAAAAGGTTAGATGGGTTGTGGGAGATAACTTTCCGTAGTGTTCAATTTAAAACTTGCATTTGCTATATCCGTTTGACATATTCAACTAAACTATGTATTTGAAATTAGCATCGTTCCACGTTGTTTGATTCGGCTCAAAATGCTTTTTATTATTCTTCCCCTTATTGTTACTTACATAACACTCCTGTTTTGGTAAGATCAGAGAAGACCTGACGCATGCGTAAATGTGCGGAAGGTTTTACCAAAGAAGATCAGACAGTACCTAGAAGTATTGCAGTGTTTCATTAATGCTATATAAAACTGCTGGTAAATAAGCTATTGGTTAAATTGTACTGAGTTTGGATTTTCATTGTAAATCTAGTAATACAGGCCGTTGCTTGTTAGGCTGTTCCTTACATTGCTTACAAAAGTGCTCCAATTATATAACATCCATCGCAAGCTCCTTAGCAATACCAACAAGTCCAGATCATAGTAATATCAACACTTTCGTTACCTCTGTCTACGTCAAACCTTAAACTGAATTAGCAGCTGTTTTCGTTCTATTCTGTTGGTTGTAAAAAATGCATCACCATGAAAAAATCATCTGAATGAAATGAAATTTGCAGCAAATGACAATTAAAGGATGTTACGCAAAGTTGTAAAGTTTCAAAATCCCCATGCATGCGCTTGTGAGTAGTCTCCTCTGAACTGATGATGAAGGCTTATAAATTGATATAGTTTGTTTGCGGACCCAAAGTCCATTGTTTGAAGTTGAAAATCGCTGATCACAAGCGAAATACCGACGAGCCAAATTCCACAGGTACTCAATATACGACATATCCTACTAATAATGAAGAAATTGCATTGGATTTAACTCGAATGCATTCATCATGGCTCTTCAAATTAAATCGTTCTCAGCCCTCCAGGCTATGTGCTCATGATCCCACTGCAGGCGCAGCAGTCGATAGTTTGCCGTGAGGGAGATGCTGCGTAATCCTCGCACGCAATTTACGCTGCAACAGACGTCAACGAAACGGCGAAACCGATATTAGTTTCCCTACTGCATTAGGCCCACGTGCTGCCAACTGCCTGGAGAAAACTGTTCGACCATTAACCACACAAACCAAGAGTCTACTTTTGCTCTCTAATGTCAACTTCCTTTGTCCACTTCGAGTTTTTTGAGTTGTCCAGCGCTCGTCGGTCCACTGCTTCCAAATTCGCATTACTTTGGAACTGTTGCGTTGCGCGCTAGCTGCTATTGAGGGATAGGAAAAACACCTTTCTTCAAGGGCCGATGATTCATTCCAGTTAAAACTTCGTTAGTTGCTGAAATTTCGCCCTACTTCGTCGTGGAGGCATACTTAAGTCTCACTAAGCGCTCGCTACTAACAAATAAGCCTACCTTTTTTTAAACGTCCCAACACTGCTCTATTTATACCCTTCTACTATCAGTTCAGAGGGCCAACTCACACCACGCATGTATGGTGGCTCTGAAACTTTACTAAATCGCAAAACATTTTGTGTTTGACATTTACTGCAAATTGCATTTCATTCGGGTTTTTCCATCATGGTGTTACCTTTCTTTATTTTTCTTTTTTTTTTTTTTTTTGCAAACAACAGCTCATTAAAATATCCTCTAAGAAAGAGAGAGAGGGGGGGGAGAGATAGGAAATTAAAATCAAAGACTGATGTTCTTTGATAATCCACTTTCTAATAAAAGTAAACAGACCAAAAACGAGAAAGAGAAAATATCTTAAGTCATCCAGTTCGGCTGATTATGATGAGCCACCCTAAGAGTAAACTGATGAGAGCGGCAGCAGCGATGACTGCAATGATGGCTGTTGTGGCATTTGTGAAGAATTTTATTTATATAGAGAAGCATGGGTAAACTTGATTAAGATGTAATAAGCGTTTTCATTGTTTTAATGAGAAAAACGGGACAAAAAAAAAGAAAAAGACAAAAATGTTATATTTTCTATGATTATATCTTTTTGACCCACTACGTGTTACACAAAGTGTACTCAAATGTATTTAAAAATAAAATATTTATAATTTAATTCGTTCTTAAATTGCTTAAACTCTTTCTGGTTAGGTAATATACACTCGGTGGCGTTATTAAAAACAATCTATTACGAAATGTTGCTGTTCCGCTTCTGTGTTTTTTTGTTTTTTTTAAATTTATATCTTTATTTTTATTTGTATCCTAACTTTAATTTATGTTACTACAGCTGCAGAACTTAAGTTCTTTCCATTGGAAAGCGTTGGCGCTGTAAGGCCCTAATTAAGGCTTAAGGCTACCCAACTAAGTATTACAGTGAACTCTCACGTATGCGCCGGCCCAAGGGACCAACAGAAAAAGGTGCATAAGTGAGAGAGACGTATAAGTGAACAAGCGTATTTAAAGGACTAAAACGCAACATAGGTTCTAACGAGAGAATGAAAAAGAATGTTTCTATAGACAAGGGACATATTACCACGGTTTGGCAACAAAAATTGTAGCATACCTCATTATAAACAGTTCCCTTTAAAACGATCTATAATAGGTAATTGTCCCTCTCCGAACTCTAGTTCATGCGGCAAAAATGCCTTCCGTGAGCAATAAAGACGAAAGTTTAAAGAAAAAAGTGAAGAAAAATGCTTATTTTTTAAAGAAAATAAATATATTTTTTACATTTTACGGAAAATTCGGCGCATAAGAAATATTTATTTTTAGAGCGACGCATAAACGAATGATACTATCATTATTTTGCTATTGAATGTGCTGGGACTATTTAAAACCGTCGTATAAGTGAAAAAGGCGCATAAATGAGTCAGTGTATAAGTAAGAGTTCACTGTAATTGGTATGGTGAAAATGCTTGTACATATCTTTTTTTTTTTTTTTGTATGTATATCACTTTTCTTAAATAATGCTGTAAAAATGCTGTTCGATCAAAAACTTATATAGTATTGCTTTACAATCTTGATTAAATTGCTTTTCTAATAATACGTAGTTTAATTACTTTTGGTACAAAAAAAGTTATGTTTTTTGACGTCAAACCATTAAATTCATTTTTTTTAAAGATTTCCACAATTTTTCCACTACAATATGTATGAAAAAATCGATTAAATAAAAAGCATTCACGAACATATTGTTCCTCCTTAAATCCACGATAGTCGTGCTAATACTGAATTAGCTTTTTGAAAACGCAACACGGCATGAAACTAGAAGTGCTTTGAATTTAAATCTCTAATTAGGAGTCATTCTCCTGAATAAAAATTTCTTTTTCTGTGTAAAAAATGAAACAATTACTCTGAAAAAAAGCTATTATCTCATACAATGGTGTTAAATTTGGTGCGTATTAGAAATTAAATGTCACCCGAAAGGACAAGCCTAATACCCGTATCAAGCCATCTAACTATCTATTCATCAGTCTAAAAGCTTCGATCAATGAAAGCATTTGACGTCTCGCAGAAACGAGCCATTGCCTAATTTTTAGCAAACGTAATAATAGTACGAGAAAATATGACATTAGAAAGTTCACAAATGTTTTAAAGGCGTGTTGAAATTAAGATATAATCCAGCTCTTTTCTAAATCTAAAACCAGCCAGTGAAATTAAGGTTTATGAAACGTTTGATTCATTTTATAGAATTTGGATTCTTATTAATTGAACATAAAACGGAACCATTTATTTATTTATTTATTTATTGCATTATTTAGTCTCAGTACATCTAAAAGATCATAATTGAATACCCCAATCTCCCTAAAATTTGGGATAAAATGATATTTGCCCAACAATTAGTAAATATTTAAACAAAAAAATGCAAACATTACATGTTCATATCCTCATGAGATTGATGTAGGTAGATAAACGCGCTATATGCTAACAGTTTAGAAGTTTAACAAGTTCTTCCCCAACAACACTCAATCTGTAGTCCATAGGTCGCATGCGACCCGCTGAATTCTATAGAAAATCTTACACAAAATTAAATTATGCACTGAATTTATGTAAAATACAAACAAACGTGTTGTTCAACATCCGATACATTATTTCTGAAAAGGTTTTTTTTTTTTTTTGGAGTTAGGAGACGACATGATTTCTTTAATACACCATTAAATTACAAATGTAAGGTATCATATTATAGGTTTTCTGCCTCGTTTTTGACGAAGAATAATCAGACGCCCCATATTTTGCCTCTTTTTAAAAACAGCACTTGAAAAAAAAAAGAATTTCTCATTTTGGTTAAACTGCAAAGCCACTTGAGTTAGTAAATGAGTCAGTCGTATTGCTTAGTTGGGGGTATAGCGTGAACTTGTAACTGAACAATTTAGATTAAAGTCATTGTTCGGATGGATTGCTTTTATAGTATTTTAAAGAAAGCATTTTGCTTTATAGACTAGACAAGAAATACAATTACAATTCCGATTTTAAACAAAATAATAGACATATCTGTCATGTACACTGCTCAAAACAATTAAAGGATATTGTAAGTTTCCTATAAACAATGGGTTTAAACATTTTTTAACATTTTTTTTGCATAAAAGGGAAGAAGAGAGTTACAAATGTAAATTTTGCTCATTTCCAAACTTCATAGTATGCAAATTTTGAGTTTGACGTCGAAAACGACTCTTTAGCTGTAGCGAATGAAATTTCACTCTCACTTTACTATAAGATAAGGCAGAAAAGAATGATCGACGTTCTGTAAGAGCATTGTTCCGATGTGTGCCATGTCTCAACGAAGACATTTGACCAATTCAGCAGCTTCTAGAGTTGTTGGCAGACTAGAGGGAGGCCAACACAAGCCGAGTAGCGGAAGCCATTGGAGTATCTCTAAGTGCAGTTTCCAGGTCTGGAACCATTTTCTAGAGACTGTAAGTGCTGACCATAGATCATGACAAGGACGTATACCAGCTACAACGCCCAATAAAGACCGCTATTTAGCTTTAGCGACTCGGAGGCACCGAAATATGAGTGCCACTCAACTGCACCGAAAACTTTGCTCGGCTGCTGATACCAGTGTTTCGACACAAACTGTTCGAACTCGACTCCACGCCGTTGGCATGTATGCCAGTCAACCAATGGTGTGTGTCAGATTAAGTGCAAGTCGCCGTCGTGCCCGTAGAGAGTGGGCAACGGAGCACGTTAGTTGAGGAAGAAATGAGTGGTGCAATTTACTGTTCTCTGATGAGTCCCGTTTTTCCCTTCATCCTGATAATAGGCGGGTTTTCATCTGGAGGGAACGTGGCACAAGAAATAATCCAGTATTTGTGCGCAAAAGTGTCAGATTTGGTGGTGGAGGTGTGATGGTATACGCCAGCATTTCCATTGATGGTCTACCGACCTCCATATCTTCCGGAATGGAACTCTGATTGGTCATCGATGTAGTGATGAGATCCTCAGACCTATCGTCGTCCCTTTCGCTGCAGCAATTGGAGATGACTTCAATTAAATGGACGACAAATGGAGGCCACATCATGCTTCCTTAGTGAATGATTTTCTTGTTAAAGAAGAAACCGTACATATGGAATGACCAGCGTGTTCCCCGGATATGAACCCAATAGAGCATGTTTGGGACATCCTAGGAAGACAAGTGGCTGTACGCCTATCACCTCCAGAAACTTTCCAGGCACTCGAAAGAGCTTTTCAGCAGGAGTGGGGCAGAATGCCCCAGCCCTCAATACCCTCATTGAGTCCATGCCTCAGAGGTATTTAACATTGCTTCCCCGGATACTAGCTGTCCGGGGAAATCATACCCTCTACTAAAAGTGGTTTTCTTCAAAGGTAACCCTTTTTTTTATTTGTTTTTCTAATTTTCAGAAAATGCATTTTTTCCCTTTTGTACCTAAAAGCTAAATTAAAAGCATTTTTTTCTGCCAAACTAATGTAATTTTTATCTCTTATAGCTTACTACGTGTAGTCAATCATGTATCAATCAACCAAAATGGTCTTTAGGTGCAAAATCATCCCAAAATCTCAATATCCTTTAATTGTTTTGAGCAATGTATTATGAATTTTAATCGTAATCGTAACCCATTTGTTTTACTGTAACCGCTTCTCCCTGCACGCTTGCAGTTACCATGCTTGTTCGTTCAATAAAATGTTGTTCTTCTGTAAGCCTACATCGGATCTTTTATTCTTCATCTAATACATTAACAACATATATAACATGGTGTCAGAGTGAAATCATCTATTTTCATAATCATCTATTTCCATTTAAACTATTCACAACATGACCCATCAATATCTTCACATGGAAACGTTCATTCCCGGCGACAACCCAGCCGAAGCATGGAGCGATTAGAGACAGAAATACGAACTATTTGAAATCGCCGTAAAACTATAAACAAAGAGAGAAAAGAAACAGGC